>JAKRSI010000052.1:12830000-12835000 GCA_029890345.1 Natrix helvetica helvetica
CCCCCCCCCCCCCCCCCCCCCCCCCCCCCCCCCCCCCCCCCCCCCCCCCCCCCCCCCCCCCCCCCCCCCCCCCCCCCCCCCCCCCCCCCCCCCCCCCCCCCCCCCCCCCCCCCCCCCCCCCCCCCCCCCCCCCCCCCCCCCCCCCCCCCCCCCCCCCCCCCCCCCCCCCCCCCCCCCCCCCAAACCCCCCCCCCCCCCCCCCCCCCCCCCCCCCCCCCCCCCCCCCCCCCCCCCCCCCCCCCCCCCCCCCCCCCCCCCCCCCCCCCCCCCCCCCCCCCCCCCCCCCCCCCCCCCCCCCCCCCCCCCCCCCCCCCCCCCCCCCCCCCCCCCCCCCCCCCCCCCCCCCCCCCCCCCCCCCCCCCCCCCCCCCCCCCCCCCCCCCCCCCCCCCCCCCCCCCCCCCCCCCCCCCCCCCCCCCCCCCCCCCCCCCCCCCCCCCCCCCCCCCCCCCCCCCCCCCCCCCCCCCCCCCCCCCCCCCCCCCCCCCCCCCCCCCCCCCCCCCCCCCCCCCCCCCCCCCCCCCCCCCCCCCCCCCCCCCCCCCCCCCCCCCCCCCCCCCCCCCCCCCCCCCCCCCCCCCCCCCCCCCCCCCCCCCCCCCCCCCCCCCCCCCCCCCCCCCCCCCCCCCCCCCCCCCCCCCCCCCCCCCCCCCCCCCCCCCCCCCCCCCCCCCCCCCCCCCCCCCCCCCCCCCCCCCCCCCCCCCCCCCCCCCCCCCCCCCCCCCCCCCCCCCCCCCCCCCCCCCCCCCCCCCCCCCCCCCCCCCCCCCCCCCCCCCCCCCCCCCCCCCCCCCCCCCCCCCCCCCCCCCCCCCCCCCCCCCCCCCCCCCCCCCCCCCCCCCCCCCCCCCCCCCCCCCCCCCCCCCCCCCCCCCCCCCCCCCCCCCCCCCCCCCCCCCCCCCCCCCCCCCCCCCCCCCCCCCCCCCCCCCCCCCCCCCCCCCCCCCCCCCCCCCCCCCCCCCCCCCCCCCCCCCCCCCCCCCCCCCCCCCCCCCCCCCCCCCCCCCCCCCCCCCCCCCCCCCCCCCCCCCCCCCCCCCCCCCCCCCCCCCCCCCCCCCCCCCCCCCCCCCCCCCCCCCCCCCCCCCCCCCCCCCCCCCCCCCCCCCCCCCCCCCCCCCCCCCCCCCCCCCCCCCCCCCCCCCCCCCCCCCCCCCCCCCCCCCCCCCCCCCCCCCCCCCCCCCCCCCCCCCCCCCCCCCCCCCCCCCCCCCCCCCCCCCCCCCCCCCCCCCCCCCCCCCCCCCCCCCCCCCCCCCCCCCCCCCCCCCCCCCCCCCCCCCCCCCCCCCCCCCCCCCCCCCCCCCCCCCCCCCCCCCCCCCCCCCCCCCCCCCCCCCCCCCCCCCCCCCCCCCCCCCCCCCCCCCCCCCCCCCCCCCCCCCCCCCCCCCCCCCCCCCCCCCCCCCCCCCCCCCCCCCCCCCCCCCCCCCCCCCCCCCCCCCCCCCCCCCCCCCCCCCCCCCCCCCCCCCCCCCCCCCCCCCCCCCCCCCCCCCCCCCCCCCCCCCCCCCCCCCCCCCCCCCCCCCCCCCCCCCCCCCCCCCCCCCCCCCCCCCCCCCCCCCCCCCCCCCCCCCCCCCCCCCCCCCCCCCCCCCCCCCCCCCCCCCCCCCCCCCCCCCCCCCCCCCCCCCCCCCCCCCCCCCCCCCCCCCCCCCCCCCCCCCCCCACCCCCCCCCCCCCCCCCCCCCCCCCCCCCCAAACCCCCCCCCCCCCCCCCCCCCCCCCCCACCCCCCCCCCCCCCCCCCCCCCCCCCCCCCCCCCCCCCCCCCCCCCCCCCCCCCCCCCCCCCCCCCCCCCCCCCCCCCCCCCCCCCCCCCCCCCCCCCCCCCCCCCCCCCCCCCCCCCCCCCCCCCCCCCCCCCCCCCCCCCCCCCCCCCCCCCCCCCCCCCCCCCCCCCCCCCCCCCCCCCCCCCCCCCCCCCCCCCCCCCCCCCCCCCCCCCCCCCCCCCCCCCCCCCCCCCCCCCCCCCCCCCCCCCCCCCCCCCCCCCCCAACCCCCCCCCCCCCCCCCCCCCCCCCCCCCCCCCCCCCCCCCCCCCCCCCCCCCCCCCCCCCCCCCCCCCCCCCCCCCCCCCCCCCCCCCCCCCCCCCCCCCCCCCCCCCCCCCCCCCCCCCCCCCCCCCCCCCCCCCCCCCCCCCCACCCCCCCCCCCCCCCCCCCCCCCCCCCCCCCCCCCCCCCCCCCCCCCCCCCCCCCCCCCCCCCCCCCCCCCCCCCCCCCCCCCCCCCCCCCCCCCCCCCCCCCCCCCCCCCCCCCCCCCCCCCCCCCCCCCCCCCCCCCCCCCCCCCCCCCCCCCCCCCCCCCCCCCCCCCCCCCCCCCCCCCCCCCCCCCCCCCCCCCCCCCCCCCCCCCCCCCCCCCCCCCCCCCCCCCCCCCCCCCCCCCCCCCCCCCCCCCCCCCCCCCCCCCCCCCCCCCCCCCCCCCCCCCCCCCCCCCCCCCCCCCCCCCCCCCCCCCCCCCCCCCCCCCCCCCCCCCCCCCCCCCCCCCCCCCCCCCCCCCCCCCCCCCCCCCCCCCCCCCCCCCCCCCCCCCCCCCCCCCCCCCCCCCCCCCCCCCCCCCCCCCCCCCCCCCCCCCCCCCCCCCCCCCCCCCCCCCCCCCCCCCCCCCCCCCCCCCCCCCCCCCCCCCCCCCCCCCCCCCCCCCCAACCCCCCCCCCCCCCCCCCCCCCCCCCCCCCCCCCCCCCCCCCCCCCCCCCCCCCCCCCCCCCCCCCCCCCCCCCCCCCCCCCCCCCCCCCCCCCCCCCCCCCCCCCCCCCCCCCCCCCCCCCCCCCCCCCCCCCCCCCCCCCCCCCCCCCCCCCCCCCCCCCCCCCCCAACCCCCCCCCCCCCCCCCCCCCCCCCCCCCCCCCCCCCCCCCCCCCCCCCCCCCCCCCCCCCCCCCCCCCCCCCCCCCCCCCCCCCCCCCCCCCCCCCCCCCCCCCCCCCCCCCCCCCCCCCCCCCCCCCCCCCCCCCCCCCCCCCCCCCCCCCCCCCCCCCCCCCCCCCCCCCCCCCCCCCCCCCCCCCCCCCCCCCCCCCCCCCCCCCCCCCCCCCCCCCCCCCCCCCCCCCCCCCCCCCCCCCCCCCCCCCCCCCCCCCCACCCCCCCCCCCCCCCCCCCCCCCCCCCCCCCCCCCCCCCCCCCCCCCCCCCCCCCCCCCCCCCCCCCCCCCCCCCCCCCCCCCCCCCCCCACCCCCCCCCCCCCCCCCCCCCCCCCCCCCCCCCCCCACCCCCCCCCCCCCCCCCCCCCCCCCCCCCCCCCCCCCCCCCCCCCCCCCCCCCCCCCCCCCCCCCCCCCCCCCCCCCCCCCCCCCCCCCCCCCCCCCCCCCCCCCCCCCCCCCCCCCCCCCCCCCCCCCCCCCCCCCCCCCCCCCCCCCCCCCCCCCCCCCCCCCCCCCCCCCCCCCCCCCCCCCCCCCCCCCCCCCCCCCCCCCCCCCCCCCCCCCCCCCCCCCCCCCCCCCCCCCCCCCCCCCCCCCCCCCCCCCCCCCCCCCCCCCCCCCCCCCCCCCCCCCCCCCCCCCCCCACCCCCCCCCCCCCCCCCCCCCCCCCCCCCCCCCCCCCCCCCCCCCCCCCCCCCCCCCCCCCCCCCCCCCCCCCCCCCCCCCCCCCCCCCCCCCCCCCCCCCCCCCCCCCCCCCCCCCCCCCCCCCCCCCCCCCCCCCCCCCCCCCCCCCCCCCCACCCCCCCCCCCCCCCCCCCCCCCCCCCCCCCCCCCCCCCACCCCCCCCCCCCCCCCCCCCCCCCCCCCCCCCCCCCCCCCCCCCCCCCCCCCCCCCCCCCCCCCCCCCCCCCCCCCCCCCCCCCCCCCCCCCCCCCCCCCCCCCCCCCCCCCCCCCCCCCCCCCCCCCCCCCCCCCCCCCCCCCCCCCCCCCCCCCCCCCCCCCCCCCCCCCCCCCCCCCCCCCCCCCCCCCCCCCCCCCCCCCCCCCCCCCCCCCCCCCCCCCCCCCCCCCCCCCCCCCCCCCCCCCCCCCCCCCCCCCCCCCCCCCCCACCCCCCCCCCCCCCCCCCCCCCCCCCCCCCCCCCCCCCCCCCCCCCCCCCCCCCCCCCCCCCCCCCCCCCCCCCCCCCCCCCCCCCCCCCCCCCCCCCCCCCCCCCCCCCCCCCCCCCCCCCCCCCCCCCCCCCCCCCCCCCCCCCCCCCCCCCCCCCCCCCCCCCCCCCCCCCCCCCCCCCCCCCCCCCCCCCCCCCCCCCCCCCCCCCCCCCCCCCCCCCCCCCAGGAACCCCCCCCCCCCCCCCCCCCCCCCCCCCCCCCCCCCCCCCCCCCCCCCCCCCCCCCCACCCCCCCCCCCCCCCCCCCCCCCCCCCCCCCCCCCCCCCCAACCCCCCCCCCCCCCCCCCCCCCCCCCCCCCCCCCCCCCCCCCCCCCCCCCCCCCCCCCCCCCCCCCCCCCCCCCCCCCCCCCCCCCCCCCCCCCCCCCCCCCCCCCCCCCCCCCCCCCCCCCCCCCCCCCCCCCCCCCCCCCCCCCCCCCCCCCCCCCCCCCCCCCCCCCCCCCCCCCCCCCCCCCCCCCCCCCCCCCCCCCCCCCCCCCCCCCCCCCCCCCCCCCCCCCCCCCCCCCCCCCCCCCCCCCCCCCCCCCCCCCCCCCCCCCCCCCCCCCCCCCCCCCCCCCCCCCCCCCCCCCCCCCCCCCCCCCCCCCCCCCCCCCCCCCCCCCCCCCCCCCCCCCCCCCCCCCCCCCCCCCCCCCCCCCCCCCCCCCCCCCACCCCCCCCCCCCCCCCCCCCCCCCCCAACCCCCCCCCCCCCCCCCCCCCCCCCCCCCCCCCCCCCCCCCCCCCCCCCCCCCCCCCCCCCCCCCCCCCCCCCCCCCCCCCCCCCCCCCCCCCCCCCCCCCCCCCCCCCCCCCCCCCCCCCCCCCCCCCCCCCCCCCCCCCCCCCCCCCCCCCCCCCCCCCCCCACCCCCCCCCCCCCCCCCCCCCCCCCCCCCCCCCCCCCCCCCCCCCCCCCCCCCCCCCCCCCCCCCCCCCCCCCCCCCCCCCCCCCCCCCCCCCCCCCCCCCCCCCCCCCCCCCCCCCCCCCCCCCCCCCCC
>JAKRSI010000052.1:12855000-12882500 GCA_029890345.1 Natrix helvetica helvetica
AAAAAAAAAAAAAAAAAAAAAAAAAAAAAAAAAAAAAAAAAAAAAAAAAAAAAAAAAAAAAAAAAAAAAAAAAAAAAAAAAAAAAAAAAAAAAAAAAAAAAAAAAAAAAAAAAAAAAAAAAAAAAAAAAAAAAAAAAAAAAAAAAAAAAAAAAAAAAAAAAAAAAAAAAAAAAAAAAAAAAAAAAAAAAAAAAAAAAAAAAAAAAAAAAAAAAAAAAAAAAAAAAAAAAAAAAAAAAAAAAAAAAAAAAAAAAAAAAAAAAAAAAAAAAAAAAAAAAAAAAAAAAAAAAAAAAAAAAAAAAAAAAAAAAAAAAAAAAAAAAAAAAAAAAAAAAAAAAAAAAAAAAAAAAAAAAAAAAAAAAAAAAAAAAAAAAAAAAAAAAAAAAAAAAAAAAAAAAAAAAAAAAAAAAAAAAAAAAAAAAAAAAAAAAAAAAAAAAAAAAAAAAAAAAAAAAAAAAAAAAAAAAAAAAAAAAAAAAAAAAAAAAAAAAAAAAAAAAAAAAAAAAAAAAAAAAAAAAAAAAAAAAAAAAAAAAAAAAAAAAAAAAAAAAAAAAAAAAAAAAAAAAAAAAAAAAAAAAAAAAAAAAAAAAAAAAAAAAAAAAAAAAAAAAAAAAAAAAAAAAAAAAAAAAAAAAAAAAAAAAAAAAAAAAAAAAAAAAAAAAAAAAAAAAAAAAAAAAAAAAAAAAAAAAAAAAAAAAAAAAAAAAAAAAAAAAAAAAAAAAAAAAAAAAAAAAAAAAAAAAAAAAAAAAAAAAAAAAAAAAAAAAAAAAAAAAAAAAAAAAAAAAAAAAAAAAAAAAAAAAAAAAAAAAAAAAAAAAAAAAAAAAAAAAAAAAAAAAAAAAAAAAAAAAAAAAAAAAAAAAAAAAAAAAAAAAAAAAAAAAAAAAAAAAAAAAAAAAAAAAAAAAAAAAAAAAAAAAAAAAAAAAAAAAAAAAAAAAAAAAAAAAAAAAAAAAAAAAAAAAAAAAAAAAAAAAAAAAAAAAAAAAAAAAAAAAAAAAAAAAAAAAAAAAAAAAAAAAAAAAAAAAAAAAAAAAAAAAAAAAAAAAAAAAAAAAAAAAAAAAAAAAAAAAAAAAAAAAAAAAAAAAAAAAAAAAAAAAAAAAAAAAAAAAAAAAAAAAAAAAAAAAAAAAAAAAAAAAAAAAAAAAAAAAAAAAAAAAAAAAAAAAAAAAAAAAAAAAAAAAAAAAAAAAAAAAAAAAAAAAAAAAAAAAAAAAAAAAAAAAAAAAAAAAAAAAAAAAAAAAAAAAAAAAAAAAAAAAAAAAAAAAAAAAAAAAAAAAAAAAAAAAAAAAAAAAAAAAAAAAAAAAAAAAAAAAAAAAAAAAAAAAAAAAAAAAAAAAAAAAAAAAAAAAAAAAAAAAAAAAAAAAAAAAAAAAAAAAAAAAAAAAAAAAAAAAAAAAAAAAAAAAAAAAAAAAAAAAAAAAAAAAAAAAAAAAAAAAAAAAAAAAAAAAAAAAAAAAAAAAAAAAAAAAAAAAAAAAAAAAAAAAAAAAAAAAAAAAAAAAAAAAAAAAAAAAAAAAAAAAAAAAAAAAAAAAAAAAAAAAAAAAAAAAAAAAAAAAAAAAAAAAAAAAAAAAAAAAAAAAAAAAAAAAAAAAAAAAAAAAAAAAAAAAAAAAAAAAAAAAAAAAAAAAAAAAAAAAAAAAAAAAAAAAAAAAAAAAAAAAAAAAAAAAAAAAAAAAAAAAAAAAAAAAAAAAAAAAAAAAAAAAAAAAAAAAAAAAAAAAAAAAAAAAAAAAAAAAAAAAAAAAAAAAAAAAAAAAAAAAAAAAAAAAAAAAAAAAAAAAAAAAAAAAAAAAAAAAAAAAAAAAAAAAAAAAAAAAAAAAAAAAAAAAAAAAAAAAAAAAAAAAAAAAAAAAAAAAAAAAAAAAAAAAAAAAAAAAAAAAAAAAAAAAAAAAAAAAAAAAAAAAAAAAAAAAAAAAAAAAAAAAAAAAAAAAAAAAAAAAAAAAAAAAAAAAAAAAAAAAAAAAAAAAAAAAAAAAAAAAAAAAAAAAAAAAAAAAAAAAAAAAAAAAAAAAAAAAAAAAAAAAAAAAAAAAAAAAAAAAAAAAAAAAAAAAAAAAAAAAAAAAAAAAAAAAAAAAAAAAAAAAAAAAAAAAAAAAAAAAAAAAAAAAAAAAAAAAAAAAAAAAAAAAAAAAAAAAAAAAAAAAAAAAAAAAAAAAAAAAAAAAAAAAAAAAAAAAAAAAAAAAAAAAAAAAAAAAAAAAAAAAAAAAAAAAAAAAAAAAAAAAAAAAAAAAAAAAAAAAAAAAAAAAAAAAAAAAAAAAAAAAAAAAAAAAAAAAAAAAAAAAAAAAAAAAAAAAAAAAAAAAAAAAAAAAAAAAAAAAAAAAAAAAAAAAAAAAAAAAAAAAAAAAAAAAAAAAAAAAAAAAAAAAAAAAAAAAAAAAAAAAAAAAAAAAAAAAAAAAAAAAAAAAAAAAAAAAAAAAAAAAAAAAAAAAAAAAAAAAAAAAAAAAAAAAAAAAAAAAAAAAAAAAAAAAAAAAAAAAAAAAAAAAAAAAAAAAAAAAAAAAAAAAAAAAAAAAAAAAAAAAAAAAAAAAAAAAAAAAAAAAAAAAAAAAAAAAAAAAAAAAAAAAAAAAAAAAAAAAAAAAAAAAAAAAAAAAAAAAAAAAAAAAAAAAAAAAAAAAAAAAAAAAAAAAAAAAAAAAAAAAAAAAAAAAAAAAAAAAAAAAAAAAAAAAAAAAAAAAAAAAAAAAAAAAAAAAAAAAAAAAAAAAAAAAAAAAAAAAAAAAAAAAAAAAAAAAAAAAAAAAAAAAAAAAAAAAAAAAAAAAAAAAAAAAAAAAAAAAAAAAAAAAAAAAAAAAAAAAAAAAAAAAAAAAAAAAAAAAAAAAAAAAAAAAAAAAAAAAAAAAAAAAAAAAAAAAAAAAAAAAAAAAAAAAAAAAAAAAAAAAAAAAAAAAAAAAAAAAAAAAAAAAAAAAAAAAAAAAAAAAAAAAAAAAAAAAAAAAAAAAAAAAAAAAAAAAAAAAAAAAAAAAAAAAAAAAAAAAAAAAAAAAAAAAAAAAAAAAAAAAAAAAAAAAAAAAAAAAAAAAAAAAAAAAAAAAAAAAAAAAAAAAAAAAAAAAAAAAAAAAAAAAAAAAAAAAAAAAAAAAAAAAAAAAAAAAAAAAAAAAAAAAAAAAAAAAAAAAAAAAAAAAAAAAAAAAAAAAAAAAAAAAAAAAAAAAAAAAAAAAAAAAAAAAAAAAAAAAAAAAAAAAAAAAAAAAAAAAAAAAAAAAAAAAAAAAAAAAAAAAAAAAAAAAAAAAAAAAAAAAAAAAAAAAAAAAAAAAAAAAAAAAAAAAAAAAAAAAAAAAAAAAAAAAAAAAAAAAAAAAAAAAAAAAAAAAAAAAAAAAAAAAAAAAAAAAAAAAAAAAAAAAAAAAAAAAAAAAAAAAAAAAAAAAAAAAAAAAAAAAAAAAAAAAAAAAAAAAAAAAAAAAAAAAAAAAAAAAAAAAAAAAAAAAAAAAAAAAAAAAAAAAAAAAAAAAAAAAAAAAAAAAAAAAAAAAAAAAAAAAAAAAAAAAAAAAAAAAAAAAAAAAAAAAAAAAAAAAAAAAAAAAAAAAAAAAAAAAAAAAAAAAAAAAAAAAAAAAAAAAAAAAAAAAAAAAAAAAAAAAAAAAAAAAAAAAAAAAAAAAAAAAAAAAAAAAAAAAAAAAAAAAAAAAAAAAAAAAAAAAAAAAAAAAAAAAAAAAAAAAAAAAAAAAAAAAAAAAAAAAAAAAAAAAAAAAAAAAAAAAAAAAAAAAAAAAAAAAAAAAAAAAAAAAAAAAAAAAAAAAAAAAAAAAAAAAAAAAAAAAAAAAAAAAAAAAAAAAAAAAAAAAAAAAAAAAAAAAAAAAAAAAAAAAAAAAAAAAAAAAAAAAAAAAAAAAAAAAAAAAAAAAAAAAAAAAAAAAAAAAAAAAAAAAAAAAAAAAAAAAAAAAAAAAAAAAAAAAAAAAAAAAAAAAAAAAAAAAAAAAAAAAAAAAAAAAAAAAAAAAAAAAAAAAAAAAAAAAAAAAAAAAAAAAAAAAAAAAAAAAAAAAAAAAAAAAAAAAAAAAAAAAAAAAAAAAAAAAAAAAAAAAAAAAAAAAAAAAAAAAAAAAAAAAAAAAAAAAAAAAAAAAAAAAAAAAAAAAAAAAAAAAAAAAAAAAAAAAAAAAAAAAAAAAAAAAAAAAAAAAAAAAAAAAAAAAAAAAAAAAAAAAAAAAAAAAAAAAAAAAAAAAAAAAAAAAAAAAAAAAAAAAAAAAAAAAAAAAAAAAAAAAAAAAAAAAAAAAAAAAAAAAAAAAAAAAAAAAAAAAAAAAAAAAAAAAAAAAAAAAAAAAAAAAAAAAAAAAAAAAAAAAAAAAAAAAAAAAAAAAAAAAAAAAAAAAAAAAAAAAAAAAAAAAAAAAAAAAAAAAAAAAAAAAAAAAAAAAAAAAAAAAAAAAAAAAAAAAAAAAAAAAAAAAAAAAAAAAAAAAAAAAAAAAAAAAAAAAAAAAAAAAAAAAAAAAAAAAAAAAAAAAAAAAAAAAAAAAAAAAAAAAAAAAAAAAAAAAAAAAAAAAAAAAAAAAAAAAAAAAAAAAAAAAAAAAAAAAAAAAAAAAAAAAAAAAAAAAAAAAAAAAAAAAAAAAAAAAAAAAAAAAAAAAAAAAAAAAAAAAAAAAAAAAAAAAAAAAAAAAAAAAAAAAAAAAAAAAAAAAAAAAAAAAAAAAAAAAAAAAAAAAAAAAAAAAAAAAAAAAAAAAAAAAAAAAAAAAAAAAAAAAAAAAAAAAAAAAAAAAAAAAAAAAAAAAAAATAAAAAAAAAAAAAAAAAAAAAAAAAAAAAAAAAAAAAAAAAAAAAAAAAAAAAAAAAAAAAAAAAAAAAAAAAAAAAAAAAAAAAAAAAAAAAAAAAAAAAAAAAAAAAAAAAAAAAAAAAAAAAAAAAAAAAAAAAAAAAAAAAAAAAAAAAAAAAAAAAAAAAAAAAAAAAAAAAAAAAAAAAAAAAAAAAAAAAAAAAAAAAAAAAAAAAAAAAAAAAAAAAAAAAAAAAAAAAAAAAAAAAAAAAAAAAAAAAAAAAAAAAAAAAAAAAAAAAAAAAAAAAAAAAAAAAAAAAAAAAAAAAAAAAAAAAAAAAAAAAAAAAAAAAAAAAAAAAAAAAAAAAAAAAAAAAAAAAAAAAAAAAAAAAAAAAAAAAAAAAAAAAAAAAAAAAAAAAAAAAAAAAAAAAAAAAAAAAAAAAAAAAAAAAAAAAAAAAAAAAAAAAAAAAAAAAAAAAAAAAAAAAAAAAAAAAAAAAAAAAAAAAAAAAAAAAAAAAAAAAAAAAAAAAAAAAAAAAAAAAAAAAAAAAAAAAAAAAAAAAAAAAAAAAAAAAAAAAAAAAAAAAAAAAAAAAAAAAAAAAAAAAAAAAAAAAAAAAAAAAAAAAAAAAAAAAAAAAAAAAAAAAAAAAAAAAAAAAAAAAAAAAAAAAAAAAAAAAAAAAAAAAAAAAAAAAAAAAAAAAAAAAAAAAAAAAAAAAAAAAAAAAAAAAAAAAAAAAAAAAAAAAAAAAAAAAAAAAAAAAAAAAAAAAAAAAAAAAAAAAAAAAAAAAAAAAAAAAAAAAAAAAAAAAAAAAAAAAAAAAAAAAAAAAAAAAAAAAAAAAAAAAAAAAAAAAAAAAAAAAAAAAAAAAAAAAAAAAAAAAAAAAAAAAAAAAAAAAAAAAAAAAAAAAAAAAAAAAAAAAAAAAAAAAAAAAAAAAAAAAAAAAAAAAAAAAAAAAAAAAAAAAAAAAAAAAAAAAAAAAAAAAAAAAAAAAAAAAAAAAAAAAAAAAAAAAAAAAAAAAAAAAAAAAAAAAAAAAAAAAAAAAAAAAAAAAAAAAAAAAAAAAAAAAAAAAAAAAAAAAAAAAAAAAAAAAAAAAAAAAAAAAAAAAAAAAAAAAAAAAAAAAAAAAAAAAAAAAAAAAAAAAAAAAAAAAAAAAAAAAAAAAAAAAAAAAAAAAAAAAAAAAAAAAAAAAAAAAAAAAAAAAAAAAAAAAAAAAAAAAAAAAAAAAAAAAAAAAAAAAAAAAAAAAAAAAAAAAAAAAAAAAAAAAAAAAAAAAAAAAAAAAAAAAAAAAAAAAAAAAAAAAAAAAAAAAAAAAAAAAAAAAAAAAAAAAAAAAAAAAAAAAAAAAAAAAAAAAAAAAAAAAAAAAAAAAAAAAAAAAAAAAAAAAAAAAAAAAAAAAAAAAAAAAAAAAAAAAAAAAAAAAAAAAAAAAAAAAAAAAAAAAAAAAAAAAATAAAAAAAAAAAAAAAAAAAAAAAAAAAAAAAAAAAAAAAAAAAAAAAAAAAAAAAAAAAAAAAAAAAAAAAAAAAAAAAAAAAAAAAAAAAAAAAAAAAAAAAAAAAAAAAAAAAAAAAAAAAAAAAAAAAAAAAAAAAAAAAAAAAAAAAAAAAAAAAAAAAAAAAAAAAAAAAAAAAAAAAAAAAAAAAAAAAAAAAAAAAAAAAAAAAAAAAAAAAAAAAAAAAAAAAAAAAAAAAAAAAAAAAAAAAAAAAAAAAAAAAAAAAAAAAAAAAAAAAAAAAAAAAAAAAAAAAAAAAAAAAAAAAAAAAAAAAAAAAAAAAAAAAAAAAAAAAAAAAAAAAAAAAAAAAAAAAAAAAAAAAAAAAAAAAAAAAAAAAAAAAAAAAAAAAAAAAAAAAAAAAAAAAAAAAAAAAAAAAAAAAAAAAAAAAAAAAAAAAAAAAAAAAAAAAAAAAAAAAAAAAAAAAAAAAAAAAAAAAAAAAAAAAAAAAAAACAAAAAAAAAAAAAAAAAAAAAAAAAAAAAAAAAAAAAAAAAAAAAAAAAAAAAAAAAAAAAAAAAAAAAAAAAAAAAAAAAAAAAAAAAAAAAAAAAAAAAAAAAAAAAAAAAAAAAAAAAAAAAAAAAAAAAAAAAAAAAAAAAAAAAAAAAAAAAAAAAAAAAAAAAAAAAAAAAAAAAAAAAAAAAAAAAAAAAAAAAAAAAAAAAAAAAAAAAAAAAAAAAAAAAAAAAAAAAAAAAAAAAAAAAAAAAAAAAAAAAAAAAAAAAAAAAAAAAAAAAAAAAAAAAAAAAAAAAAAAAAAAAAAAAAAAAAAAAAAAAAAAAAAAAAAAAAAAAAAAAAAAAAAAAAAAAAAAAAAAAAAAAAAAAAAAAAAAAAAAAAAAAAAAAAAAAAAAAAAAAAAAAAAAAAAAAAAAAAAAAAAAAAAAAAAAAAAAAAAAAAAAAAAAAAAAAAAAAAAAAAAAAAAAAAAAAAAAAAAAAAAAAAAAAAAAAAAAAAAAAAAAAAAAAAAAAAAAAAAAAAAAAAAAAAAAAAAAAAAAAAAAAAAAAAAAAAAAAAAAAAAAAAAAAAAAAAAAAAAAAAAAAAAAAAAAAAAAAAAAAAAAAAAAAAAAAAAAAAAAAAAAAAAAAAAAAAAAAAAAAAAAAAAAAAAAAAAAAAAAAAAAAAAAAAAAAAAAAAAAAAAAAAAAAAAAAAAAAAAAAAAAAAAAAAAAAAAAAAAAAAAAAAAAAAAAAAAAAAAAAAAAAAAAAAAAAAAAAAAAAAAAAAAAAAAAAAAAAAAAAAAAAAAAAAAAAAAAAAAAAAAAAAAAAAAAAAAAAAAAAAAAAAAAAAAAAAAAAAAAAAAAAAAAAAAAAAAAAAAAAAAAAAAAAAAAAAAAAAAAAAAAAAAAAAAAAAAAAAAAAAAAAAAAAAAAAAAAAAAAAAAAAAAAAAAAAAAAAAAAAAAAAAAAAAAAAAAAAAAAAAAAAAAAAAAAAAAAAAAAAAAAAAAAAAAAAAAAAAAAAAAAAAAAAAAAAAAAAAAAAAAAAAAAAAAAAAAAAAAAAAAAAAAAAAAAAAAAAAAAAAAAAAAAAAAAAAAAAAAAAAAAAAAAAAAAAAAAAAAAAAAAAAAAAAAAAAAAAAAAAAAAAAAAAAAAAAAAAAAAAAAAAAAAAAAAAAAAAAAAAAAAAAAAAAAAAAAAAAAAAAAAAAAAAAAAAAAAAAAAAAAAAAAAAAAAAAAAAAAAAAAAAAAAAAAAAAAAAAAAAAAAAAAAAAAAAAAAAAAAAAAAAAAAAAAAAAAAAAAAAAAAAAAAAAAAAAAAAAAAAAAAAAAAAAAAAAAAAAAAAAAAAAAAAAAAAAAAAAAAAAAAAAAAAAAAAAAAAAAAAAAAAAAAAAAAAAAAAAAAAAAAAAAAAAAAAAAAAAAAAAAAAAAAAAAAAAAAAAAAAAAAAAAAAAAAAAAAAAAAAAAAAAAAAAAAAAAAAAAAAAAAAAAAAAAAAAAAAAAAAAAAAAAAAAAAAAAAAAAAAAAAAAAAAAAAAAAAAAAAAAAAAAAAAAAAAAAAAAAAAAAAAAAAAAAAAAAAAAAAAAAAAAAAAAAAAAAAAAAAAAAAAAAAAAAAAAAAAAAAAAAAAAAAAAAAAAAAAAAAAAAAAAAAAAAAAAAAAAAAAAAAAAAAAAAAAAAAAAAAAAAAAAAAAAAAAAAAAAAAAAAAAAAAAAAAAAAAAAAAAAAAAAAAAAAAAAAAAAAAAAAAAAAAAAAAAAAAAAAAAAAAAAAAAAAAAAAAAAAAAAAAAAAAAAAAAAAAAAAAAAAAAAAAAAAAAAAAAAAAAAAAAAAAAAAAAAAAAAAAAAAAAAAAAAAAAAAAAAAAAAAAAAAAAAAAAAAAAAAAAAAAAAAAAAAAAAAAAAAAAAAAAAAAAAAAAAAAAAAAAAAAAAAAAAAAAAAAAAAAAAAAAAAAAAAAAAAAAAAAAAAAAAAAAAAAAAAAAAAAAAAAAAAAAAAAAAAAAAAAAAAAAAAAAAAAAAAAAAAAAAAAAAAAAAAAAAAAAAAAAAAAAAAAAAAAAAAAAAAAAAAAAAAAAAAAAAAAAAAAAAAAAAAAAAAAAAAAAAAAAAAAAAAAAAAAAAAAAAAAAAAAAAAAAAAAAAAAAAAAAAAAAAAAAAAAAAAAAAAAAAAAAAAAAAAAAAAAAAAAAAAAAAAAAAAAAAAAAAAAAAAAAAAAAAAAAAAAAAAAAAAAAAAAAAAAAAAAAAAAAAAAAAAAAAAAAAAAAAAAAAAAAAAAAAAAAAAAAAAAAAAAAAAAAAAAAAAAAAAAAAAAAAAAAAAAAAAAAAAAAAAAAAAAAAAAAAAAAAAAAAAAAAAAAAAAAAAAAAAAAAAAAAAAAAAAAAAAAAAAAAAAAAAAAAAAAAAAAAAAAAAAAAAAAAAAAAAAAAAAAAAAAAAAAAAAAAAAAAAAAAAAAAAAAAAAAAAAAAAAAAAAAAAAAAAAAAAAAAAAAAAAAAAAAAAAAAAAAAAAAAAAAAAAAAAAAAAAAAAAAAAAAAAAAAAAAAAAAAAAAAAAAAAAAAAAAAAAAAAAAAAAAAAAAAAAAAAAAAAAAAAAAAAAAAAAAAAAAAAAAAAAAAAAAAAAAAAAAAAAAAAAAAAAAAAAAAAAAAAAAAAAAAAAAAAAAAAAAAAAAAAAAAAAAAAAAAAAAAAAAAAAAAAAAAAAAAAAAAAAAAAAAAAAAAAAAAAAAAAAAAAAAAAAAAAAAAAAAAAAAAAAAAAAAAAAAAAAAAAAAAAAAAAAAAAAAAAAAAAAAAAAAAAAAAAAAAAAAAAAAAAAAAAAAAAAAAAAAAAAAAAAAAAAAAAAAAAAAAAAAAAAAAAAAAAAAAAAAAAAAAAAAAAAAAAAAAAAAAAAAAAAAAAAAAAAAAAAAAAAAAAAAAAAAAAAAAAAAAAAAAAAAAAATAAAAAAAAAAAAAAAAAAAAAAAAAAAAAAAAAAAAAAAAAAAAAAAAAAAAAAAAAAAAAAAAAAAAAAAAAAAAAAAAAAAAAAAAAAAAAAAAAAAAAAAAAAAAAAAAAAAAAAAAAAAAAAAAAAAAAAAAAAAAAAAAAAAAAAAAAAAAAAAAAAAAAAAAAAAAAAAAAAAAAAAAAAAAAAAAAAAAAAAAAAAAAAAAAAAAAAAAAAAAAAAAAAAAAAAAAAAAAAAAAAAAAAAAAAAAAAAAAAAAAAAAAAAAAAAAAAAAAAAAAAAAAAAAAAAAAAAAAAAAAAAAAAAAAAAAAAAAAAAAAAAAAAAAAAAAAAAAAAAAAAAAAAAAAAAAAAAAAAAAAAAAAAAAAAAAAAAAAAAAAAAAAAAAAAAAAAAAAAAAAAAAAAAAAAAAAAAAAAAAAAAAAAAAAAAAAAAAAAAAAAAAAAAAAAAAAAAAAAAAAAAAAAAAAAAAAAAAAAAAAAAAATAAAAAAAAAAAAAAAAAAAAAAAAAAAAAAAAAAAAAAAAAAAAAAAAAAAAAAAAAAAAAAAAAAAAAAAAAAAAAAAAAAAAAAAAAAAAAAAAAAAAAAAAAAAAAAAAAAAAAAAAAAAAAAAAAAAAAAAAAAAAAAAAAAAAAAAAAAAAAAAAAAAAAAAAAAAAAAAAAAAAAAAAAAAAAAAAAAAAAAAAAAAAAAAAAAAAAAAAAAAAAAAAAAAAAAAAAAAAAAAAAAAAAAAAAAAAAAAAAAAAAAAAAAAAAAAAAAAAAAAAAAAAAAAAAAAAAAAAAAAAAAAAAAAAAAAAAAAAAAAAAAAAAAAAAAAAAAAAAAAAAAAAAAAAAAAAAAAAAAAAAAAAAAAAAAAAAAAAAAAAAAAAAAAAAAAAAAAAAAAAAAAAAAAAAAAAAAAAAAAAAAAAAAAAAAAAAAAAAAAAAAAAAAAAAAAAAAAAAAAAAAAAAAAAAAAAAAAAAAAAAAAAAAAAAAAAAAAAAAAAAAAAAAAAAAAAAAAAAAAAAAAAAAAAAAAAAAAAAAAAAAAAAAAAAAAAAAAAAAAAAAAAAAAAAAAAAAAAAAAAAAAAAAAAAAAAAAAAAAAAAAAAAAAAAAAAAAAAAAAAAAAAAAAAAAAAAAAAAAAAAAAAAAAAAAAAAAAAAAAAAAAAAAAAAAAAAAAAAAAAAAAAAAAAAAAAAAAAAAAAAAAAAAAAAAAAAAAAAAAAAAAAAAAAAAAAAAAAAAAAAAAAAAAAAAAAAAAAAAAAAAAAAAAAAAAAAAAAAAAAAAAAAAAAAAAAAAAAAAAAAAAAAAAAAAAAAAAAAAAAAAAAAAAAAAAAAAAAAAAAAAAAAAAAAAAAAAAAAAAAAAAAAAAAAAAAAAAAAAAAAAAAAAAAAAAAAAAAAAAAAAAAAAAAAAAAAAAAAAAAAAAAAAAAAAAAAAAAAAAAAAAAAAAAAAAAAAAAAAAAAAAAAAAAAAAAAAAAAAAAAAAAAAAAAAAAAAAAAAAAAAAAAAAAAAAAAAAAAAAAAAAAAAAAAAAAAAAAAAAAAAAAAAAAAAAAAAAAAAAAAAAAAAAAAAAAAAAAAAAAAAAAAAAAAAAAAAAAAAAAAAAAAAAAAAAAAAAAAAAAAAAAAAAAAAAAAAAAAAAAAAAAAAAAAAAAAAAAAAAAAAAAAAAAAAAAAAAAAAAAAAAAAAAAAAAAAAAAAAAAAAAAAAAAAAAAAAAAAAAAAAAAAAAAAAAAAAAAAAAAAAAAAAAAAAAAAAAAAAAAAAAAAAAAAAAAAAAAAAAAAAAAAAAAAAAAAAAAAAAAAAAAAAAAAAAAAAAAAAAAAAAAAAAAAAAAAAAAAAAAAAAAAAAAAAAAAAAAAAAAAAAAAAAAAAAAAAAAAAAAAAAAAAAAAAAAAAAAAAAAAAAAAAAAAAAAAAAAAAAAAAAAAAAAAAAAAAAAAAAAAAAAAAAAAAAAAAAAAAAAAAAAAAAAAAAAAAAAAAAAAAAAAAAAAAAAAAAAAAAAAAAAAAAAAAAAAAAAAAAAAAAAAAAAAAAAAAAAAAAAAAAAAAAAAAAAAAAAAAAAAAAAAAAAAAAAAAAAAAAAAAAAAAAAAAAAAAAAAAAAAAAAAAAAAAAAAAAAAAAAAAAAAAAAAAAAAAAAAAAAAAAAAAAAAAAAAAAAAAAAAAAAAAAAAAAAAAAAAAAAAAAAAAAAAAAAAAAAAAAAAAAAAAAAAAAAAAAAAAAAAAAAAAAAAAAAAAAAAAAAAAAAAAAAAAAAAAAAAAAAAAAAAAAAAAAAAAAAAAAAAAAAAAAAAAAAAAAAAAAAAAAAAAAAAAAAAAAAAAAAAAAAAAAAAAAAAAAAAAAAAAAAAAAAAAAAAAAAAAAAAAAAAAAAAAAAAAAAAAAAAAAAAAAAAAAAAAAAAAAAAAAAAAAAAAAAAAAAAAAAAAAAAAAAAAAAAAAAAAAAAAAAAAAAAAAAAAAAAAAAAAAAAAAAAAAAAAAAAAAAAAAAAAAAAAAAAAAAAAAAAAAAAAAAAAAAAAAAAAAAAAAAAAAAAAAAAAAAAAAAAAAAAAAAAAAAAAAAAAAAAAAAAAAAAAAAAAAAAAAAAAAAAAAAAAAAAAAAAAAAAAAAAAAAAAAAAAAAAAAAAAAAAAAAAAAAAAAAAAAAAAAAAAAAAAAAAAAAAAAAAAAAAAAAAAAAAAAAAAAAAAAAAAAAAAAAAAAAAAAAAAAAAAAAAAAAAAAAAAAAAAAAAAAAAAAAAAAAAAAAAAAAAAAAAAAAAAAAAAAAAAAAAAAAAAAAAAAAAAAAAAAAAAAAAAAAAAAAAAAAAAAAAAAAAAAAAAAAAAAAAAAAAAAAAAAAAAAAAAAAAAAAAAAAAAAAAAAAAAAAAAAAAAAAAAAAAAAAAAAAAAAAAAAAAAAAAAAAAAAAAAAAAAAAAAAAAAAAAAAAAAAAAAAAAAAAAAAAAAAAAAAAAAAAAAAAAAAAAAAAAAAAAAAAAAAAAAAAAAAAAAAAAAAAAAAAAAAAAAAAAAAAAAAAAAAAAAAAAAAAAAAAAAAAAAAAAAAAAAAAAAAAAAAAAAAAAAAAAAAAAAAAAAAAAAAAAAAAAAAAAAAAAAAAAAAAAAAAAAAAAAAAAAAAAAAAAAAAAAAAAAAAAAAAAAAAAAAAAAAAAAAAAAAAAAAAAAAAAAAAAAAAAAAAAAAAAAAAAAAAAAAAAAAAAAAAAAAAAAAAAAAAAAAAAAAAAAAAAAAAAAAAAAAAAAAAAAAAAAAAAAAAAAAAAAAAAAAAAAAAAAAAAAAAAAAAAAAAAAAAAAAAAAAAAAAAAAAAAAAAAAAAAAAAAAAAAAAAAAAAAAAAAAAAAAAAAAAAAAAAAAAAAAAAAAAAAAAAAAAAAAAAAAAAAAAAAAAAAAAAAAAAAAAAAAAAAAAAAAAAAAAAAAAAAAAAAAAAAAAAAAAAAAAAAAAAAAAAAAAAAAAAAAAAAAAAAAAAAAAAAAAAAAAAAAAAAAAAAAAAAAAAAAAAAAAAAAAAAAAAAAAAAAAAAAAAAAAAAAAAAAAAAAAAAAAAAAAAAAAAAAAAAAAAAAAAAAAAAAAAAAAAAAAAAAAAAAAAAAAAAAAAAAAAAAAAAAAAAAAAAAAAAAAAAAAAAAAAAAAAAAAAAAAAAAAAAAAAAAAAAAAAAAAAAAAAAAAAAAAAAAAAAAAAAAAAAAAAAAAAAAAAAAAAAAAAAAAAAAAAAAAAAAAAAAAAAAAAAAAAAAAAAAAAAAAAAAAAAAAAAAAAAAAAAAAAAAAAAAAAAAAAAAAAAAAAAAAAAAAAAAAAAAAAAAAAAAAAAAAAAAAAAAAAAAAAAAAAAAAAAAAAAAAAAAAAAAAAAAAAAAAAAAAAAAAAAAAAAAAAAAAAAAACAAAAAAAAAAAAAAAAAAAAAAAAAAAAAAAAAAAAAAAAAAAAAAAAAAAAAAAAAAAAAAAAAAAAAAAAAAAAAAAAAAAAAAAAAAAAAAAAAAAAAAAAAAAAAAAAAAAAAAAAAAAAAAAAAAAAAAAAAAAAAAAAAAAAAAAAAAAAAAAAAAAAAAAAAAAAAAAAAAAAAAAAAAAAAAAAAAAAAAAAAAAAAAAAAAAAAAAAAAAAAAAAAAAAAAAAAAAAAAAAAAAAAAAAAAAAAAAAAAAAAAAAAAAAAAAAAAAAAAAAAAAAAAAAAAAAAAAAAAAAAAAAAAAAAAAAAAAAAAAAAAAAAAAAAAAAAAAAAAAAAAAAAAAAAAAAAAAAAAAAAAAAAAAAAAAAAAAAAAAAAAAAAAAAAAAAAAAAAAAAAAAAAAAAAAAAAAAAAAAAAAAAAAAAAAAAAAAAAAAAAAAAAAAAAAAAAAAAAAAAAAAAAAAAAAAAAAAAAAAAAAAAAAAAAAAAAAAAAAAAAAAAAAAAAAAAAAAAAAAAAAAAAAAAAAAAAAAAAAAAAAAAAAAAAAAAAAAAAAAAAAAAAAAAAAAAAAAAAAAAAAAAAAAAAAAAAAAAAAAAAAAAAAAAAAAAAAAAAAAAAAAAAAAAAAAAAAAAAAAAAAAAAAAAAAAAAAAAAAAAAAAAAAAAAAAAAAAAAAAAAAAAAAAAAAAAAAAAAAAAAAAAAAAAAAAAAAAAAAAAAAAAAAAAAAAAAAAAAAAAAAAAAAAAAAAAAAAAAAAAAAAAAAAAAAAAAAAAAAAAAAAAAAAAAAAAAAAAAAAAAAAAAAAAAAAAAAAAAAAAAAAAAAAAAAAAAAAAAAAAAAAAAAAAAAAAAAAAAAAAAAAAAAAAAAAAAAAAAAAAAAAAAAAAAAAAAAAAAAAAAAAAAAAAAAAAAAAAAAAAAAAAAAAAAAAAAAAAAAAAAAAAAAAAAAAAAAAAAAAAAAAAAAAAAAAAAAAAAAAAAAAAAAAAAAAAAAAAAAAAAAAAAAAAAAAAAAAAAAAAAAAAAAAAAAAAAAAAAAAAAAAAAAAAAAAAAAAAAAAAAAAAAAAAAAAAAAAAAAAAAAAAAAAAAAAAAAAAAAAAAAAAAAAAAAAAAAAAAAAAAAAAAAAAAAAAAAAAAAAAAAAAAAAAAAAAAAAAAAAAAAAAAAAAAAAAAAAAAAAAAAAAAAAAAAAAAAAAAAAAAAAAAAAAAAAAAAAAAAAAAAAAAAAAAAAAAAAAAAAAAAAAAAAAAAAAAAAAAAAAAAAAAAAAAAAAAAAAAAAAAAAAAAAAAAAAAAAAAAAAAAAAAAAAAAAAAAAAAAAAAAAAAAAAAAAAAAAAAAAAAAAAAAAAAAAAAAAAAAAAAAAAAAAAAAAAAAAAAAAAAAAAAAAAAAAAAAAAAAAAAAAAAAAAAAAAAAAAAAAAAAAAAAAAAAAAAAAAAAAAAAAAAAAAAAAAAAAAAAAAAAAAAAAAAAAAAAAAAAAAAAAAAAAAAAAAAAAAAAAAAAAAAAAAAAAAAAAAAAAAAAAAAAAAAAAAAAAAAAAAAAAAAAAAAAAAAAAAAAAAAAAAAAAAAAAAAAAAAAAAAAAAAAAAAAAAAAAAAAAAAAAAAAAAAAAAAAAAAAAAAAAAAAAAAAAAAAAAAAAAAAAAAAAAAAAAAAAAAAAAAAAAAAAAAAAAAAAAAAAAAAAAAAAAAAAAAAAAAAAAAAAAAAAAAAAAAAAAAAAAAAAAAAAAAAAAAAAAAAAAAAAAAAAAAAAAAAAAAAAAAAAAAAAAAAAAAAAAAAAAAAAAAAAAAAAAAAAAAAAAAAAAAAAAAAAAAAAAAAAAAAAAAAAAAAAAAAAAAAAAAAAAAAAAAAAAAAAAAAAAAAAAAAAAAAAAAAAAAAAAAAAAAAAAAAAAAAAAAAAAAAAAAAAAAAAAAAAAAAAAAAAAAAAAAAAAAAAAAAAAAAAAAAAAAAAAAAAAAAAAAAAAAAAAAAAAAAAAAAAAAAAAAAAAAAAAAAAAAAAAAAAAAAAAAAAAAAAAAAAAAAAAAAAAAAAAAAAAAAAAAAAAAAAAAAAAAAAAAAAAAAAAAAAAAAAAAAAAAAAAAAAAAAAAAAAAAAAAAAAAAAAAAAAAAAAAAAAAAAAAAAAAAAAAAAAAAAAAAAAAAAAAAAAAAAAAAAAAAAAAAAAAAAAAAAAAAAAAAAAAAAAAAAAAAAAAAAAAAAAAAAAAAAAAAAAAAAAAAAAAAAAAAAAAAAAAAAAAAAAAAAAAAAAAAAAAAAAAAAAAAAAAAAAAAAAAAAAAAAAAAAAAAAAAAAAAAAAAAAAAAAAAAAAAAAAAAAAAAAAAAAAAAAAAAAAAAAAAAAAAAAAAAAAAAAAAAAAAAAAAAAAAAAAAAAAAAAAAAAAAAAAAAAAAAAAAAAAAAAAAAAAAAAAAAAAAAAAAAAAAAAAAAAAAAAAAAAAAAAAAAAAAAAAAAAAAAAAAAAAAAAAAAAAAAAAAAAAAAAAAAAAAAAAAAAAAAAAAAAAAAAAAAAAAAAAAAAAAAAAAAAAAAAAAAAAAAAAAAAAAAAAAAAAAAAAAAAAAAAAAAAAAAAAAAAAAAAAAAAAAAAAAAAAAAAAAAAAAAAAAAAAAAAAAAAAAAAAAAAAAAAAAAAAAAAAAAAAAAAAAAAAAAAAAAAAAAAAAAAAAAAAAAAAAAAAAAAAAAAAAAAAAAAAAAAAAAAAAAAAAAAAAAAAAAAAAAAAAAAAAAAAAAAAAAAAAAAAAAAAAAAAAAAAAAAAAAAAAAAAAAAAAAAAAAAAAAAAAAAAAAAAAAAAAAAAAAAAAAAAAAAAAAAAAAAAAAAAAAAAAAAAAAAAAAAAAAAAAAAAAAAAAAAAAAAAAAAAAAAAAAAAAAAAAAAAAAAAAAAAAAAAAAAAAAAAAAAAAAAAAAAAAAAAAAAAAAAAAAAAAAAAAAAAAAAAAAAAAAAAAAAAAAAAAAAAAAAAAAAAAAAAAAAAAAAAAAAAAAAAAAAAAAAAAAAAAAAAAAAAAAAAAAAAAAAAAAAAAAAAAAAAAAAAAAAAAAAAAAAAAAAAAAAAAAAAAAAAAAAAAAAAAAAAAAAAAAAAAAAAAAAAAAAAAAAAAAAAAAAAAAAAAAAAAAAAAAAAAAAAAAAAAAAAAAAAAAAAAAAAAAAAAAAAAAAAAAAAAAAAAAAAAAAAAAAAAAAAAAAAAAAAAAAAAAAAAAAAAAAAAAAAAAAAAAAAAAAAAAAAAAAAAAAAAAAAAAAAAAAAAAAAAAAAAAAAAAAAAAAAAAAAAAAAAAAAAAAAAAAAAAAAAAAAAAAAAAAAAAAAAAAAAAAAAAAAAAAAAAAAAAAAAAAAAAAAAAAAAAAAAAAAAAAAAAAAAAAAAAAAAAAAAAAAAAAAAAAAAAAAAAAAAAAAAAAAAAAAAAAAAAAAAAAAAAAAAAAAAAAAAAAAAAAAAAAAAAAAAAAAAAAAAAAAAAAAAAAAAAAAAAAAAAAAAAAAAAAAAAAAAAAAAAAAAAAAAAAAAAAAAAAAAAAAAAAAAAAAAAAAAAAAAAAAAAAAAAAAAAAAAAAAAAAAAAAAAAAAAAAAAAAAAAAAAAAAAAAAAAAAAAAAAAAAAAAAAAAAAAAAAAAAAAAAAAAAAAAAAAAAAAAAAAAAAAAAAAAAAAAAAAAAAAAAAAAAAAAAAAAAAAAAAAAAAAAAAAAAAAAAAAAAAAAAAAAAAAAAAAAAAAAAAAAAAAAAAAAAAAAAAAAAAAAAAAAAAAAAAAAAAAAAAAAAAAAAAAAAAAAAAAAAAAAAAAAAAAAAAAAAAAAAAAAAAAAAAAAAAAAAAAAAAAAAAAAAAAAAAAAAAAAAAAAAAAAAAAAAAAAAAAAAAAAAAAAAAAAAAAAAAAAAAAAAAAAAAAAAAAAAAAAAAAAAAAAAAAAAAAAAAAAAAAAAAAAAAAAAAAAAAAAAAAAAAAAAAAAAAAAAAAAAAAAAAAAAAAAAAAAAAAAAAAAAAAAAAAAAAAAAAAAAAAAAAAAAAAAAAAAAAAAAAAAAAAAAAAAAAAAAAAAAAAAAAAAAAAAAAAAAAAAAAAAAAAAAAAAAAAAAAAAAAAAAAAAAAAAAAAAAAAAAAAAAAAAAAAAAAAAAAAAAAAAAAAAAAAAAAAAAAAAAAAAAAAAAAAAAAAAAAAAAAAAAAAAAAAAAAAAAAAAAAAAAAAAAAAAAAAAAAAAAAAAAAAAAAAAAAAAAAAAAAAAAAAAAAAAAAAAAAAAAAAAAAAAAAAAAAAAAAAAAAAAAAAAAAAAAAAAAAAAAAAAAAAAAAAAAAAAAAAAAAAAAAAAAAAAAAAAAAAAAAAAAAAAAAAAAAAAAAAAAAAAAAAAAAAAAAAAAAAAAAAAAAATAAAAAAAAAAAAAAAAAAAAAAAAAAAAAAAAAAAAAAAAAAAAAAAAAAAAAAAAAAAAAAAAAAAAAAAAAAAAAAAAAAAAAAAAAAAAAAAAAAAAAAAAAAAAAAAAAAAAAAAAAAAAAAAAAAAAAAAAAAAAAAAAAAAAAAAAAAAAAAAAAAAAAAAAAAAAAAAAAAAAAAAAAAAAAAAAAAAAAAAAAAAAAAAAAAAAAAAAAAAAAAAAAAAAAAAAAAAAAAAAAAAAAAAAAAAAAAAAAAAAAAAAAAAAAAAAAAAAAAAAAAAAAAAAAAAAAAAAAAAAAAAAAAAAAAAAAAAAAAAAAAAAAAAAAAAAAAAAAAAAAAAAAAAAAAAAAAAAAAAAAAAAAAAAAAAAAAAAAAAAAAAAAAAAAAAAAAAAAAAAAAAAAAAAAAAAAAAAAAAAAAAAAAAAAAAAAAAAAAAAAAAAAAAAAAAAAAAAAAAAAAAAAAAAAAAAAAAAAAAAAAAAAAAAAAAAAAAAAAAAAAAAAAAAAAAAAAAAAAAAAAAAAAAAAAAAAAAAAAAAAAAAAAAAAAAAAAAAAAAAAAAAAAAAAAAAAAAAAAAAAAAAAAAAAAAAAAAAAAAAAAAAAAAAAAAAAAAAAAAAAAAAAAAAAAAAAAAAAAAAAAAAAAAAAAAAAAAAAAAAAAAAAAAAAAAAAAAAAAAAAAAAAAAAAAAAAAAAAAAAAAAAAAAAAAAAAAAAAAAAAAAAAAAAAAAAAAAAAAAAAAAAAAAAAAAAAAAAAAAAAAAAAAAAAAAAAAAAAAAAAAAAAAAAAAAAAAAAAAAAAAAAAAAAAAAAAAAAAAAAA
Organism: Natrix helvetica helvetica; assembly: GCA_029890345.1. NCBI lineage: Eukaryota > Metazoa > Chordata > Lepidosauria > Squamata > Natricidae > Natrix > Natrix helvetica. Next base: position 12,873,586 of record JAKRSI010000052.1, read on the forward strand.
AAAAAAAAAAAAAAAAAAAAAAAAAAAAAAAAAAAAAAAAAAAAAAAAAAAAAAAAAAAAAAAAAAAAAAAAAAAAAAAAAAAAAAAAAAAAAAAAAAAAAAAAAAAAAAAAAAAAAAAAAAAAAAAAAAAAAAAAAAAAAAAAAAAAAAAAAAAAAAAAAAAAAAAAAAAAAAAAAAAAAAAAAAAAAAAAAAAAAAAAAAAAAAAAAAAAAAAAAAAAAAAAAAAAAAAAAAAAAAAAAAAAAAAAAAAAAAAAAAAAAAAAAAAAAAAAAAAAAAAAAAAAAAAAAAAAAAAAAAAAAAAAAAAAAAAAAAAAAAAAAAAAAAAAAAAAAAAAAAAAAAAAAAAAAAAAAAAAAAAAAAAAAAAAAAAAAAAAAAAAAAAAAAAAAAAAAAAAAAAAAAAAAAAAAAAAAAAAAAAAAAAAAAAAAAAAAAAAAAAAAAAAAAAAAAAAAAAAAAAAAAAAAAAAAAAAAAAAAAAAAAAAAAAAAAAAAAAAAAAAAAAAAAAAAAAAAAAAAAAAAAAAAAAAAAAAAAAAAAAAAAAAAAAAAAAAAAAAAAAAAAAAAAAAAAAAAAAAAAAAAAAAAAAAAAAAAAAAAAAAAAAAAAAAAAAAAAAAAAAAAAAAAAAAAAAAAAAAAAAAAAAAAAAAAAAAAAAAAAAAAAAAAAAAAAAAAAAAAAAAAAAAAAAAAAAAAAAAAAAAAAAAAAAAAAAAAAAAAAAAAAAAAAAAAAAAAAAAAAAAAAAAAAAAAAAAAAAAAAAAAAAAAAAAAAAAAAAAAAAAAAAAAAAAAAAAAAAAAAAAAAAAAAAAAAAAAAAAAAAAAAAAAAAAAAAAAAAAAAAAAAAAAAAAAAAAAAAAAAAAAAAAAAAAAAAAAAAAAAAAAAAAAAAAAAAAAAAAAAAAAAAAAAAAAAAAAAAAAAAAAAAAAAAAAAAAAAAAAAAAAAAAAAAAAAAAAAAAAAAAAAAAAAAAAAAAAAAAAAAAAAAAAAAAAAAAAAAAAAAAAAAAAAAAAAAAAAAAAAAAAAAAAAAAAAAAAAAAAAAAAAAAAAAAAAAAAAAAAAAAAAAAAAAAAAAAAAAAAAAAAAAAAAAAAAAAAAAAAAAAAAAAAAAAAAAAAAAAAAAAAAAAAAAAAAAAAAAAAAAAAAAAAAAAAAAAAAAAAAAAAAAAAAAAAAAAAAAAAAAAAAAAAAAAAAAAAAAAAAAAAAAAAAAAAAAAAAAAAAAAAAAAAAAAAAAAAAAAAAAAAAAAAAAAAAAAAAAAAAAAAAAAAAAAAAAAAAAAAAAAAAAAAAAAAAAAAAAAAAAAAAAAAAAAAAAAAAAAAAAAAAAAAAAAAAAAAAAAAAAAAAAAAAAAAAAAAAAAAAAAAAAAAAAAAAAAAAAAAAAAAAAAAAAAAAAAAAAAAAAAAAAAAAAAAAAAAAAAAAAAAAAAAAAAAAAAAAAAAAAAAAAAAAAAAAAAAAAAAAAAAAAAAAAAAAAAAAAAAAAAAAAAAAAAAAAAAAAAAAAAAAAAAAAAAAAAAAAAAAAAAAAAAAAAAAAAAAAAAAAAAAAAAAAAAAAAAAAAAAAAAAAAAAAAAAAAAAAAAAAAAAAAAAAAAAAAAAAAAAAAAAAAAAAAAAAAAAAAAAAAAAAAAAAAAAAAAAAAAAAAAAAAAAAAAAAAAAAAAAAAAAAAAAAAAAAAAAAAAAAAAAAAAAAAAAAAAAAAAAAAAAAAAAAAAAAAAAAAAAAAAAAAAAAAAAAAAAAAAAAAAAAAAAAAAAAAAAAAAAAAAAAAAAAAAAAAAAAAAAAAAAAAAAAAAAAAAAAAAAAAAAAAAAAAAAAAAAAAAAAAAAAAAAAAAAAAAAAAAAAAAAAAAAAAAAAAAAAAAAAAAAAAAAAAAAAAAAAAAAAAAAAAAAAAAAAAAAAAAAAAAAAAAAAAAAAAAAAAAAAAAAAAAAAAAAAAAAAAAAAAAAAAAAAAAAAAAAAAAAAAAAAAAAAAAAAAAAAAAAAAAAAAAAAAAAAAAAAAAAAAAAAAAAAAAAAAAAAAAAAAAAAAAAAAAAAAAAAAAAAAAAAAAAAAAAAAAAAAAAAAAAAAAAAAAAAAAAAAAAAAAAAAAAAAAAAAAAAAAAAAAAAAAAAAAAAAAAAAAAAAAAAAAAAAAAAAAAAAAAAAAAAAAAAAAAAAAAAAAAAAAAAAAAAAAAAAAAAAAAAAAAAAAAAAAAAAAAAAAAAAAAAAAAAAAAAAAAAAAAAAAAAAAAAAAAAAAAAAAAAAAAAAAAAAAAAAAAAAAAAAAAAAAAAAAAAAAAAAAAAAAAAAAAAAAAAAAAAAAAAAAAAAAAAAAAAAAAAAAAAAAAAAAAAAAAAAAAAAAAAAAAAAAAAAAAAAAAAAAAAAAAAAAAAAAAAAAAAAAAAAAAAAAAAAAAAAAAAAAAAAAAAAAAAAAAAAAAAAAAAAAAAAAAAAAAAAAAAAAAAAAAAAAAAAAAAAAAAAAAAAAAAAAAAAAAAAAAAAAAAAAAAAAAAAAAAAAAAAAAAAAAAAAAAAAAAAAAAAAAAAAAAAAAAAAAAAAAAAAAAAAAAAAAAAAAAAAAAAAAAAAAAAAAAAAAAAAAAAAAAAAAAAAAAAAAAAAAAAAAAAAAAAAAAAAAAAAAAAAAAAAAAAAAAAAAAAAAAAAAAAAAAAAAAAAAAAAAAAAAATAAAAAAAAAAAAAAAAAAAAAAAAAAAAAAAAAAAAAAAAAAAAAAAAAAAAAAAAAAAAAAAAAAAAAAAAAAAAAAAAAAAAAAAAAAAAAAAAAAAAAAAAAAAAAAAAAAAAAAAAAAAAAAAAAAAAAAAAAAAAAAAAAAAAAAAAAAAAAAAAAAAAAAAAAAAAAAAAAAAAAAAAAAAAAAAAAAAAAAAAAAAAAAAAAAAAAAAAAAAAAAAAAAAAAAAAAAAAAAAAAAAAAAAAAAAAAAAAAAAAAAAAAAAAAAAAAAAAAAAAAAAAAAAAAAAAAAAAAAAAAAAAAAAAAAAAAAAAAAAAAAAAAAAAAAAAAAAAAAAAAAAAAAAAAAAAAAAAAAAAAAAAAAAAAAAAAAAAAAAAAAAAAAAAAAAAAAAAAAAAAAAAAAAAAAAAAAAAAAAAAAAAAAAAAAAAAAAAAAAAAAAAAAAAAAAAAAAAAAAAAAAAAAAAAAAAAAAAAAAAAAAAAAAAAAAAAAAAAAAAAAAAAAAAAAAAAAAAAAAAAAAAAAAAAAAAAAAAAAAAAAAAAAAAAAAAAAAAAAAAAAAAAAAAAAAAAAAAAAAAAAAAAAAAAAAAAAAAAAAAAAAAAAAAAAAAAAAAAAAAAAAAAAAAAAAAAAAAAAAAAAAAAAAAAAAAAAAAAAAAAAAAAAAAAAAAAAAAAAAAAAAAAAAAAAAAAAAAAAAAAAAAAAAAAAAAAAAAAAAAAAAAAAAAAAAAAAAAAAAAAAAAAAAAAAAAAAAAAAAAAAAAAAAAAAAAAAAAAAAAAAAAAAAAAAAAAAAAAAAAAAAAAAAAAAAAAAAAAAAAAAAAAAAAAAAAAAAAAAAAAAAAAAAAAAAAAAAAAAAAAAAAAAAAAAAAAAAAAAAAAAAAAAAAAAAAAAAAAAAAAAAAAAAAAAAAAAAAAAAAAAAAAAAAAAAAAAAAAAAAAAAAAAAAAAAAAAAAAAAAAAAAAAAAAAAAAAAAAAAAAAAAAAAAAAAAAAAAAAAAAAAAAAAAAAAAAAAAAAAAAAAAAAAAAAAAAAAAAAAAAAAAAAAAAAAAAAAAAAAAAAAAAAAAAAAAAAAAAAAAAAAAAAAAAAAAAAAAAAAAAAAAAAAAAAAAAAAAAAAAAAAAAAAAAAAAAAAAAAAAAAAAAAAAAAAAAAAAAAAAAAAAAAAAAAAAAAAAAAAAAAAAAAAAAAAAAAAAAAAAAAAAAAAAAAAAAAAAAAAAAAAAAAAAAAAAAAAAAAAAAAAAAAAAAAAAAAAAAAAAAAAAAAAAAAAAAAAAAAAAAAAAAAAAAAAAAAAAAAAAAAAAAAAAAAAAAAAAAAAAAAAAAAAAAAAAAAAAAAAAAAAAAAAAAAAAAAAAAAAAAAAAAAAAAAAAAAAAAAAAAAAAAAAAAAAAAAAAAAAAAAAAAAAAAAAAAAAAAAAAAAAAAAAAAAAAAAAAAAAAAAAAAAAAAAAAAAAAAAAAAAAAAAAAAAAAAAAAAAAAAAAAAAAAAAAAAAAAAAAAAAAAAAAAAAAAAAAAAAAAAAAAAAAAAAAAAAAAAAAAAAAAAAAAAAAAAAAAAAAAAAAAAAAAAAAAAAAAAAAAAAAAAAAAAAAAAAAAAAAAAAAAAAAAAAAAAAAAAAAAAAAAAAAAAAAAAAAAAAAAAAAAAAAAAAAAAAAAAAAAAAAAAAAAAAAAAAAAAAAAAAAAAAAAAAAAAAAAAAAAAAAAAAAAAAAAAAAAAAAAAAAAAAAAAAAAAAAAAAAAAAAAAAAAAAAAAAAAAAAAAAAAAAAAAAAAAAAAAAAAAAAAAAAAAAAAAAAAAAAAAAAAAAAAAAAAAAAAAAAAAAAAAAAAAAAAAAAAAAAAAAAAAAAAAAAAAAAAAAAAAAAAAAAAAAAAAAAAAAAAAAAAAAAAAAAAAAAAAAAAAAAAAAAAAAAAAAAAAAAAAAAAAAAAAAAAAAAAAAAAAAAAAAAAAAAAAAAAAAAAAAAAAAAAAAAAAAAAAATCTTAAAAAAAAAAAAAAAAAAAAAAAAAAAAAAAAAAAAAAAAAAAAAAAAAAAAAAAAAAAAAAAAAAAAAAAAAAAAAAAAAAAAAAAAAAAAAAAAAAAAAAAAAAAAAAAAAAAAAAAAAAAAAAAAAAAAAAAAAAAAAAAAAAAAAAAAAAAAAAAAAAAAAAAAAAAAAAAAAAAAAAAAAAAAAAAAAAAAAAAAAAAAAAAAAAAAAAAAAAAAAAAAAAAAAAAAAAAAAAAAAAAAAAAAAAAAAAAAAAAAAAAAAAAAAAAAAAAAAAAAAAAAAAAAAAAAAAAAAAAAAAAAAAAAAAAAAAAAAAAAAAAAAAAAAAAAAAAAAAAAAAAAAAAAAAAAAAAAAAAAAAAAAAAAAAAAAAAAAAAAAAAAAAAAAAAAAAAAAAAAAAAAAAAAAAAAAAAAAAAAAAAAAAAAAAAAAAAAAAAAAAAAAAAAAAAAAAAAAAAAAAAAAAAAAAAAAAAAAAAAAAAAAAAAAAAAAAAAAAAAAAAAAAAAAAAAAAAAAAAAAAAAAAAAAAAAAAAAAAAAAAAAAAAAAAAAAAAAAAAAAAAAAAAAAAAAAAAAAAAAAAAAAAAAAAAAAAAAAAAAAAAAAAAAAAAAAAAAAAAAAAAAAAAAAAAAAAAAAAAAAAAAAAAAAAAAAAAAAAAAAAAAAAAAAAAAAAAAAAAAAAAAAAAAAAAAAAAAAAAAAAAAAAAAAAAAAAAAAAAAAAAAAAAAAAAAAAAAAAAAAAAAAAAAAAAAAAAAAAAAAAAAAAAAAAAAAAAAAAAAAAAAAAAAAAAAAAAAAAAAAAAAAAAAAAAAAAAAAAAAAAAAAAAAAAAAAAAAAAAAAAAAAAAAAAAAAAAAAAAAAAAAAAAAAAAAAAAAAAAAAAAAAAAAAAAAAAAAAAAAAAAAAAAAAAAAAAAAAAAAAAAAAAAAAAAAAAAAAAAAAAAAAAAAAAAAAAAAAAAAAAAAAAAAAAAAAAAAAAAAAAAAAAAAAAAAAAAAAAAAAAAAAAAAAAAAAAAAAAAAAAAAAAAAAAAAAAAAAAAAAAAAAAAAAAAAAAAAAAAAAAAAAAAAAAAAAAAAAAAAAAAAAAAAAAAAAAAAAAAAAAAAAAAAAAAAAAAAAAAAAAAAAAAAAAAAAAAAAAAAAAAAAAAAAAAAAAAAAAAAAAAAAAAAAAAAAAAAAAAAAAAAAAAAAAAAAAAAAAAAAAAAAAAAAAAAAAAAAAAAAAAAAAAAAAAAAAAAAAAAAAAAAAAAAAAAAAAAAAAAAAAAAAAAAAAAAAAAAAAAAAAAAAAAAAAAAAAAAAAAAAAAAAAAAAAAAAAAAAAAAAAAAAAAAAAAAAAAAAAAAAAAAAAAAAAAAAAAAAAAAAAAAAAAAAAAAAAAAAAAAAAAAAAAAAAAAAAAAAAAAAAAAAAAAAAAAAAAAAAAAAAAAAAAAAAAAAAAAAAAAAAAAAAAAAAAAAAAAAAAAAAAAAAAAAAAAAAAAAAAAAAAAAAAAAAAAAAAAAAAAAAAAAAAAAAAAAAAAAAAAAAAAAAAAAAAAAAAAAAAAAAAAAAAAAAAAAAAAAAAAAAAAAAAAAAAAAAAAAAAAAAAAAAAAAAAAAAAAAAAAAAAAAAAAAAAAAAAAAAAAAAAAAAAAAAAAAAAAAAAAAAAAAAAAAAAAAAAAAAAAAAAAAAAAAAAAAAAAAAAAAAAAAAAAAAAAAAAAAAAAAAAAAAAAAAAAAAAAAAAAAAAAAAAAAAAAAAAAAAAAAAAAAAAAAAAAAAAAAAAAAAAAAAAAAAAAAAAAAAAAAAAAAAAAAAAAAAAAAAAAAAAAAAAAAAAAAAAAAAAAAAAAAAAAAAAAAAAAAAAAAAAAAAAAAAAAAAAAAAAAAAAAAAAAAAAAAAAAAAAAAAAAAAAAAAAAAAAAAAAAAAAAAAAAAAAAAAAAAAAAAAAAAAAAAAAAAAAAAAAAAAAAAAAAAAAAAAAAAAAAAAAAAAAAAAAAAAAAAAAAAAAAAAAAAAAAAAAAAAAAAAAAAAAAAAAAAAAAAAAAAAAAAAAAAAAAAAAAAAAAAAAAAAAAAAAAAAAAAAAAAAAAAAAAAAAAAAAAAAAAAAAAAAAAAAAAAAAAAAAAAAAAAAAAAAAAAAAAAAAAAAAAAAAAAAAAAAAAAAAAAAAAAAAAAAAAAAAAAAAAAAAAAAAAAAAAAAAAAAAAAAAAAAAAAAAAAAAAAAAAAAAAAAAAAAAAAAAAAAAAAAAAAAAAAAAAAAAAAAAAAAAAAAAAAAAAAAAAAAAAAAAAAAAAAAAAAAAAAAAAAAAAAAAAAAAAAAAAAAAAAAAAAAAAAAAAAAAAAAAAAAAAAAAAAAAAAAAAAAAAAAAAAAAAAAAAAAAAAAAAAAAAAAAAAAAAAAAAAAAAAAAAAAAAAAAAAAAAAAAAAAAAAAAAAAAAAAAAAAAAAAAAAAAAAAAAAAAAAAAAAAAAAAAAAAAAAAAAAAAAAAAAAAAAAAAAAAAAAAAAAAAAAAAAAAAAAAAAAAAAAAAAAAAAAAAAAAAAAAAAAAAAAAAAAAAAAAAAAAAAAAAAAAAAAAAAAAAAAAAAAAAAAAAAAAAAAAAAAAAAAAAAAAAAAAAAAAAAAAAAAAAAAAAAAAAAAAAAAAAAAAAAAAAAAAAAAAAAAAAAAAAAAAAAAAAAAAAAAAAAAAAAAAAAAAAAAAAAAAAAAAAAAAAAAAAAAAAAAAAAAAAAAAAAAAAAAAAAAAAAAAAAAAAAAAAAAAAAAAAAAAAAAAAAAAAAAAAAAAAAAAAAAAAAAAAAAAAAAAAAAAAAAAAAAAAAAAAAAAAAAAAAAAAAAAAAAAAAAAAAAAAAAAAAAAAAAAAAAAAAAAAAAAAAAAAAAAAAAAAAAAAAAAAAAAAAAAAAAAAAAAAAAAAAAAAAAAAAAAAAAAAAAAAAAAAAAAAAAAAAAAAAAAAAAAAAAAAAAAAAAAAAAAAAAAAAAAAAAAAAAAAAAAAAAAAAAAAAAAAAAAAAAAAAAAAAAAAAAAAAAAAAAAAAAAAAAAAAAAAAAAAAAAAAAAAAAAAAAAAAAAAAAAAAAAAAAAAAAAAAAAAAAAAAAAAAAAAAAAAAAAAAAAAAAAAAAAAAAAAAAAAAAAAAAAAAAAAAAAAAAAAAAAAAAAAAAAAAAAAAAAAAAAAAAAAAAAAAAAAAAAAAAAAAAAAAAAAAAAAAAAAAAAAAAAAAAAAAAAAAAAAAAAAAAAAAAAAAAAAAAAAAAAAAAAAAAAAAAAAAAAAAAAAAAAAAAAAAAAAAAAAAAAAAAAAAAAAAAAAAAAAAAAAAAAAAAAAAAAAAAAAAAAAAAAAAAAAAAAAAAAAAAAAAAAAAAAAAAAAAAAAAAAAAAAAAAAAAAAAAAAAAAAAAAAAAAAAAAAAAAAAAAAAAAAAAAAAAAAAAAAAAAAAAAAAAAAAAAAAAAAAAAAAAAAAAAAAAAAAAAAAAAAAAAAAAAAAAAAAAAAAAAAAAAAAAAAAAAAAAAAAAAAAAAAAAAAAAAAAAAAAAAAAAAAAAAAAAAAAAAAAAAAAAAAAAAAAAAAAAAAAAAAAAAAAAAAAAAAAAAAAAAAAAAAAAAAAAAAAAAAAAAAAAAAAAAAAAAAAAAAAAAAAAAAAAAAAAAAAAAAAAAAAAAAAAAAAAAAAAAAAAAAAAAAAAAAAAAAAAAAAAAAAAAAAAAAAAAAAAAAAAAAAAAAAAAAAAAAAAAAAAAAAAAAAAAAAAAAAAAAAAAAAAAAAAAAAAAAAAAAAAAAAAAAAAAAAAAAAAAAAAAAAAAAAAAAAAAAAAAAAAAAAAAAAAAAAAAAAAAAAAAAAAAAAAAAAAAAAAAAAAAAAAAAAAAAAAAAAAAAAAAAAAAAAAAAAAAAAAAAAAAAAAAAAAAAAAAAAAAAAAAAAAAAAAAAAAAAAAAAAAAAAAAAAAAAAAAAAAAAAAAAAAAAAAAAAAAAAAAAAAAAAAAAAAAAAAAAAAAAAAAAAAAAAAAAAAAAAAAAAAAAAAAAAAAAAAAAAAAAAAAAAAAAAAAAAAAAAAAAAAAAAAAAAAAAAAAAAAAAAAAAAAAAAAAAAAAAAAAAAAAAAAAAAAAAAAAAAAAAAAAAAAAAAAAAAAAAAAAAAAAAAAAAAAAAAAAAAAAAAAAAAAAAAAAAAAAAAAAAAAAAAAAAAAAAAAAAAAAAAAAAAAAAAAAAAAAAAAAAAAAAAAAAAAAAAAAAAAAAAAAAAAAAAAAAAAAAAAAAAAAAAAAAAAAAAAAAAAAAAAAAAAAAAAAAAAAAAAAAAAAAAAAAAA
>JAKRSI010000052.1:12887500-12950661 GCA_029890345.1 Natrix helvetica helvetica
CCCCCCCCCCCCCCCCCCCCCCCCCCCCCCCCCCCCCCCCCCCCCCCCCCCCCCCCCCCCCCCCCCCCCCCCCCCCCCCCCCCCCCCCCCCCCCCCCCCCCCCCCCCCCCCCCCCCCCCCCCCCCCCCCCCCCCCCCCCCCCCCCCCCCCCCCCCCCCCCCCCCCCCCCCCCCCCCCCCCCCCCCCCCCCCCCCCCCCCCCCCCCCCCCCCCCCCCCCCCCCCCCCCCCCCCCCCCCCCCCCCCCCCCCCCCCCCCCCCCCCCCCCCCCCCCCCCCCCCCCCCCCCCCCCCCCCCCCCCCCCCCCCCCCCCCCCCCCCCCCCCCCCCCCCCCCCCCCCCCCCCCCCCCCCCCCCCCCCCCCCCCCCCCCCCCCCCCCCCCCCCCCCCCCCCCCCCCCCCCCCCCCCCCCCCCCCCCCCCCCCCCCCCCCCCCCCCCCCCCCCCCCCCCCCCCCCCCCCCCCCCCCCCCCCCCCCCCCCCCCCCCCCCCCCCCCCCCCCCCCCCCCCCCCCCCCCCCCCCCCCCCCCCCCCCCCCCCCCCCCCCCCCCCCCCCCCCCCCCCCCCCCCCCCCCCCCCCCCCCCCCCCCCCCCCCCCCCCCCCCCCCCCCCCCCCCCCCCCCCCCCCCCCCCCCCCCCCCCCCCCCCCCCCCCCCCCCCCCCCCCCCCCCCCCCCCCCCCCCCCCCCCCCCCCCCCCCCCCCCCCCCCCCCCCCCCCCCCCCCCCCCCCCCCCCCCCCCCCCCCCCCCCCCCCCCCCCCCCCCCCCCCCCCCCCCCCCCCCCCCCCCCCCCCCCCCCCCCCCCCCCCCCCCCCCCCCCCCCCCCCCCCCCCCCCCCCCCCCCCCCCCCCCCCCCCCCCCCCCCCCCCCCCCCCCCCCCCCCCCCCCCCCCCCCCCCCCCCCCCCCCCCCCCCCCCCCCCCCCCCCCCCCCCCCCCCCCCCCCCCCCCCCCCCCCCCCCCCCCCCCCCCCCCCCCCCCCCCCCCCCCCCCCCCCCCCCCCCCCCCCCCCCCCCCCCCCCCCCCCCCCCCCCCCCCCCCCCCCCCCCCCCCCCCCCCCCCCCCCCCCCCCCCCCCCCCCCCCCCCCCCCCCCCCCCCCCCCCCCCCCCCCCCCCCCCCCCCCCCCCCCCCCCCCCCCCCCCCCCCCCCCCCCCCCCCCCCCCCCCCCCCCCCCCCCCCCCCCCCCCCCCCCCCCCCCCCCCCCCCCCCCCCCCCCCCCCCCCCCCCCCCCCCCCCCCCCCCCCCCCCCCCCCCCCCCCCCCCCCCCCCCCCCCCCCCCCCCCCCCCCCCCCCCCCCCCCCCCCCCCCCCCCCCCCCCCCCCCCCCCCCCCCCCCCCCCCCCCCCCCCCCCCCCCCCCCCCCCCCCCCCCCCCCCCCCCCCCCCCCCCCCCCCCCCCCCCCCCCCCCCCCCCCCCCCCCCCCCCCCCCCCCCCCCCCCCCCCCCCCCCCCCCCCCCCCCCCCCCCCCCCCCCCCCCCCCCCCCCCCCCCCCCCCCCCCCCCCCCCCCCCCCCCCCCCCCCCCCCCCCCCCCCCCCCCCCCCCCCCCCCCCCCCCCCCCCCCCCCCCCCCCCCCCCCCCCCCCCCCCCCCCCCCCCCCCCCCCCCCCCCCCCCCCCCCCCCCCCCCCCCCCCCCCCCCCCCCCCCCCCCCCCCCCCCCCCCCCCCCCCCCCCCCCCCCCCCCCCCCCCCCCCCCCCCCCCCCCCCCCCCCCCCCCCCCCCCCCCCCCCCCCCCCCCCCCCCCCCCCCCCCCCCCCCCCCCCCCCCCCCCCCCCCCCCCCCCCCCCCCCCCCCCCCCCCCCCCCCCCCCCCCCCCCCCCCCCCCCCCCCCCCCCCCCCCCCCCCCCCCCCCCCCCCCCCCCCCCCCCCCCCCCCCCCCCCCCCCCCCCCCCCCCCCCCCCCCCCCCCCCCCCCCCCCCCCCCCCCCCCCCCCCCCCCCCCCCCCCCCCCCCCCCCCCCCCCCCCCCCCCCCCCCCCCCCCCCCCCCCCCCCCCCCCCCCCCCCCCCCCCCCCCCCCCCCCCCCCCCCCCCCCCCCCCCCCCCCCCCCCCCCCCCCCCCACACCCCCCCCCCCCCCCCCCCCCCCCCCCCCCCCCCCCCCCCCCCCCCCCCCCCCCCCCCCCCCCCCCCCCCCCCCCCCCCCCCCCCCCCCCCCCCCCCCCCCCCCCCCCCCCCCCCCCCCCCCCCCCCCCCCCCCCCCCCCCCCCCCCCCCCCCCCCCCCCCCCCCCCCCCCCCCCCCCCCCCCCCCCCCCCCCCCCCCCCCCCCCCCCCCCCCCCCCCCCCCCCCCCCCCCCCCCCCCCCCCCCCCCCCCCCCCCCCCCCCCCCCCCCCCCCCCCCCCCCCCCCCCCCCCCCCCCCCCCCCCCCCCCCCCCCCCCCCCCCCCCCCCCCCCCCCCCCCCCCCCCCCCCCCCCCCCCCCCCCCCCCCCCCCCCCCCCCCCCCCCCCCCCCCCCCCCCCCCCCCCCCCCCCCCCCCCCCCCCCCCCCCCCCCCCCCCCCCCCCCCCCCCCCCCCCCCCCCCCCCCCCCCCCCCCCCCCCCCCCCCCCCCCCCCCCCCCCCCCCCCCCCCCCCCCCCCCCCCCCCCCCCCCCCCCCCCCCCCCCCCCCCCCCCCCCCCCCCCCCCCCCCCCCCCCCCCCCCCCCCCCCCCCCCCCCCCCCCCCCCCCCCCCCCCCCCCCCCCCCCCCCCCCCCCCCCCCCCCCCCCCCCCCCCCCCCCCCCCCCCCCCCCCCCCCCCCCCCCCCCCCCCCCCCCCCCCCCCCCCCCCCCCCCCCCCCCCCCCCCCCCCCCCCCCCCCCCCCCCCCCCCCCCCCCCCCCCCCCCCCCCCCCCCCCCCCCCCCCCCCCCCCCCCCCCCCCCCCCCCCCCCCCCCCCCCCCCCCCCCCCCCCCCCCCCCCCCCCCCCCCCCCCCCCCCCCCCCCCCCCCCCCCCCCCCCCCCCCCCCCCCCCCCCCCCCCCCCCCCCCCCCCCCCCCCCCCCCCCCCCCCCCCCCCCCCCCCCCCCCCCCCCCCCCCCCCCCCCCCCCCCCCCCCCCCCCCCCCCCCCCCCCCCCCCCCCCCCCCCCCCCCCCCCCCCCCCCCCCCCCCCCCCCCCCCCCCCCCCCCCCCCCCCCCCCCCCCCCCCCCCCCCCCCCCCCCCCCCCCCCCCCCCCCCCCCCCCCCCCCCCCCCCCCCCCCCCCCCCCCCCCCCCCCCCCCCCCCCCCCCCCCCCCCCCCCCCCCCCCCCCCCCCCCCCCCCCCCCCCCCCCCCCCCCCCCCCCCCCCCCCCCCCCCCCCCCCCCCCCCCCCCCCCCCCCCCCCCCCCCCCCCCCCCCCCCCCCCCCCCCCCCCCCCCCCCCCCCCCCCCCCCCCCCCCCCCCCCCCCCCCCCCCCCCCCCCCCCCCCCCCCCCCCCCCCCCCCCCCCCCCCCCCCCCCCCCCCCCCCCCCCCCCCCCCCCCCCCCCCCCCCCCCCCCCCCCCCCCCCCCCCCCCCCCCCCCCCCCCCCCCCCCCCCCCCCCCCCCCCCCCCCCCCCCCCCCCCCCCCCCCCCCCCCCCCCCCCCCCCCCCCCCCCCCCCCCCCCCCCCCCCCCCCCCCCCCCCCCCCCCCCCCCCCCCCCCCCCCCCCCCCCCACCCCCCCCCCCCCCCCCCCCCCCCCCCCCCCCCCCCCCCCCCCCCCCCCCCCCCCCCCCCCCCCCCCCCCCCCCCCCCCCCCCCCCCCCCCCCCCCCCCCCCCCCCCCCCCCCCCCCCCCCCCCCCCCCCCCCCCCCCCCCCCCCCCCCCCCCCCCCCCCCCCCCCCCCCCCCCCCCCCCCCCCCCCCCCCCCCCCCCCCCCCCCCCCCCCCCCCCCCCCCCCCCCCCCCCCCCCCCCCCCCCCCCCCCCCCCCCCCCCCCCCCCCCCCCCCCCCCCCCCCCCCCCCCCCCCCCCCCCCCCCCCCCCCCCCCCCCCCCCCCCCCCCCCCCCCCCCCCCCCCCCCCCCCCCCCCCCCCCCCCCCCCCCCCCCCCCCCCCCCCCCCCCCCCCCCCCCCCCCCCCCCCCCCCCCCCCCCCCCCCCCCCCCCCCCCCCCCCCCCCCCCCCCCCCCCCCCCCCCCCCCCCCCCCCCCCCCCCCCCCCCCCCCCCCCCCCCCCCCCCCCCCCCCCCCCCCCCCCCCCCCCCCCCCCCCCCCCCCCCCCCCCCCCCCCCCCCCCCCCCCCCCCCCCCCCCCCCCCCCCCCCCCCCCCCCCCCCCCCCCCCCCCCCCCCCCCCCCCCCCCCCCCCCCCCCCCCCCCCCCCCCCCCCCCCCCCCCCCCCCCCCCCCCCCCCCCCCCCCCCCCCCCCCCCCCCCCCCCCCCCCCCCCCCCCCCCCCCCCCCCCCCCCCCCCCCCCCCCCCCCCCCCCCCCCCCCCCCCCCCCCCCCCCCCCCCCCCCCCCCCCCCCCCCCCCCCCCCCCCCCCCCCCCCCCCCCCCCCCCCCCCCCCCCCCCCCCCCCCCCCCCCCCCCCCCCCCCCCCCCCCCCCCCCCCCCCCCCCCCCCCCCCCCCCCCCCCCCCCCCCCCCCCCCCCCCCCCCCCCCCCCCCCCCCCCCCCCCCCCCCCCCCCCCCCCCCCCCCCCCCCCCCCCCCCCCCCCCCCCCCCCCCCCCCCCCCCCCCCCCCCCCCCCCCCCCCCCCCCCCCCCCCCCCCCCCCCCCCCCCCCCCCCCCCCCCCCCCCCCCCCCCCCCCCCCCCCCCCCCCCCCCCCCCCCCCCCCCCCCCCCCCCCCCCCCCCCCCCCCCCCCCCCCCCCCCCCCCCCCCCCCCCCCCCCCCCCCCCCCCCCCCCCCCCCCCCCCCCCCCCCCCCCCCCCCCCCCCCCCCCCCCCCCCCCCCCCCCCCCCCCCCCCCCCCCCCCCCCCCCCCCCCCCCCCCCCCCCCCCCCCCCCCCCCCCCCCCCCCCCCCCCCCCCCCCCCCCCCCCCCCCCCCCCCCCCCCCCCCCCCCCCCCCCCCCCCCCCCCCCCCCCCCCCCCCCCCCCCCCCCCCCCCCCCCCCCCCCCCCCCCCCCCCCCCCCCCCCCCCCCCCCCCCCCCCCCCCCCCCCCCCCCCCCCCCCCCCCCCCCCCCCCCCCCCCCCCCCCCCCCCCCCCCCCCCCCCCCCCCCCCCCCCCCCCCCCCCCCCCCCCCCCCCCCCCCCCCCCCCCCCCCCCCCCCCCCCCCCCCCCCCCCCCCCCCCCCCCCCCCCCCCCCCCCCCCCCCCCCCCCCCCCCCCCCCCCCCCCCCCCCCCCCCCCCCCCCCCCCCCCCCCCCCCCCCCCCCCCCCCCCCCCCCCCCCCCCCCCCCCCCCCCCCCCCCCCCCCCCCCCCCCCCCCCCCCCCCCCCCCCCCCCCCCCCCCCCCCCCCCCCCCCCCCCCCCCCCCCCCCCCCCCCCCCCCCCCCCCCCCCCCCCCCCCCCCCCCCCCCCCCCCCCCCCCCCCCCCCCCCCCCCCCCCCCCCCCCCCCCCCCCCCCCCCCCCCCCCCCCCCCCCCCCCCCCCCCCCCCCCCCCCCCCCCCCCCCCCCCCCCCCCCCCCCCCCCCCCCCCCCCCCCCCCCCCCCCCCCCCCCCCCCCCCCCCCCCCCCCCCCCCCCCCCCCCCCCCCCCCCCCCCCCCCCCCCCCCCCCCCCCCCCCCCCCCCCCCCCCCCCCCCCCCCCCCCCCCCCCCCCCCCCCCCCCCCCCCCCCCCCCCCCCCCCCCCCCCCCCCCCCCCCCCCCCCCCCCCCCCCCCCCCCCCCCCCCCCCCCCCCCCCCCCCCCCCCCCCCCCCCCCCCCCCCCCCCCCCCCCCCCCCCCCCCCCCCCCCCCCCCCCCCCCCCCCCCCCCCCCCCCCCCCCCCCCCCCCCCCCCCCCCCCCCCCCCCCCCCCCCCCCCCCCCCCCCCCCCCCCCCCCCCCCCCCCCCCCCCCCCCCCCCCCCCCCCCCCCCCCCCCCCCCCCCCCCCCCCCCCCCCCCCCCCCCCCCCCCCCCCCCCCCCCCCCCCCCCCCCCCCCCCCCCCCCCCCCCCCCCCCCCCCCCCCCCCCCCCCCCCCCCCCCCCCCCCCCCCCCCCCCCCCCCCCCCCCCCCCCCCCCCCCCCCCCCCCCCCCCCCCCCCCCCCCCCCCCCCCCCCCCCCCCCCCCCCCCCCCCCCCCCCCCCCCCCCCCCCCCCCCCCCCCCCCCCCCCCCCCCCCCCCCCCCCCCCCCCCCCCCCCCCCCCCCCCCCCCCCCCCCCCCCCCCCCCCCCCCCCCCCCCCCCCCCCCCCCCCCCCCCCCCCCCCCCCCCCCCCCCCCCCCCCCCCCCCCCCCCCCCCCCCCCCCCCCCCCCCCCCCCCCCCCCCCCCCCCCCCCCCCCCCCCCCCCCCCCCCCCCCCCCCCCCCCCCCCCCCCCCCCCCCCCCCCCCCCCCCCCCCCCCCCCCCCCCCCCCCCCCCCCCCCCCCCCCCCCCCCCCCCCCCCCCCCCCCCCCCCCCCCCCCCCCCCCCCCCCCCCCCCCCCCCCCCCCCCCCCCCCCCCCCCCCCCCCCCCCCCCCCCCCCCCCCCCCCCCCCCCCCCCCCCCCCCCCCCCCCCCCCCCCCCCCCCCCCCCCCCCCCCCCCCCCCCCCCCCCCCCCCCCCCCCCCCCCCCCCCCCCCCCCCCCCCCCAAAACCCCCCCCCCCCCCCCCCCCCCCCCCCCCCCCCCCCCCCCCCCCCCCCCCCCCCCCCCCCCCCCCCCCCCCCCCCCCCCCCCCCCCCCCCCCCCCCCCCCCCCCCCCCCCCCCCCCCCCCCCCCCCCCCCCCCCCCCCCCCCCCCCCCCCCCCCCCCCCCCCCCCCCCCCCCCCCCCCCCCCCCCCCCCCCCCCCCCCCCCCCCCCCCCCCCCCCCCCCCCCCCCCCCCCCCCCCCCCCCCCCCCCCCCCCCCCCCCCCCCCCCCCCCCCCCCCCCCCCCCCCCCCCCCCCCCCCCCCCCCCCCCCCCCCCCCCCCCCCCCCCCCCCCCCCCCCCCCCCCCCCCCCCCCCCCCCCCCCCCCCCCCCCCCCCCCCCCCCCCCCCCCCCCCCCCCCCCCCCCCCCCCCCCCCCCCCCCCCCCCCCCCCCCCCCCCCCCCCCCCCCCCCCCCCCCCCCCCCCCCCCCCCCCCCCCCCCCCCCCCCCCCCCCCCCCCCCCCCCCCCCCCCCCCCCCCCCCCCCCCCCCCCCCCACCCCCCCCCCCCCCCCCCCCCCCCCCCCCCCCCCCCCCCCCCCCCCCCCCCCCCCCCCCCCCCCCCCCCCCCCCCCCCCCCCCCCCCCCCCCCCCCCCCCCCCCCCCCCCCCCCCCCCCCCCCCCCCCCCCCCCCCCCCCCCCCCCCCCCCCCCCCCCCCCCCCCCCCCCCCCCCCCCCCCCCCCCCCCCCCCCCCCCCCCCCCCCCCCCCCCCCCCCCCCCCCCCCCCCCCCCCCCCCCCCCCCCCCCCCCCCCCCCCCCCCCCCCCCCCCCCCCCCCCCCCCCCCCCCCCCCCCCCCCCCCCCCCCCCCCCCCCCCCCCCCCCCCCCCCCCCCCCCCCCCCCCCCCCCCCCCCCCCCCCCCCCCCCCCCCCCCCCCCCCCCCCCCCCCCCCCCCCCCCCCCCCCCCCCCCCCCCCCCCCCCCCCCCCCCCCCCCCCCCCCCCCCCCCCCCCCCCCCCCCCCCCCCCCCCCCCCCCCCCCCCCCCCCCCCCCCCCCCCCCCCCCCCCCCCCCCCCCCCCCCCCCCCCCCCCCCCCCCCCCCCCCCCCCCCCCCCCCCCCCCCCCCCCCCCCCCCCCCCCCCCCCCCCCCCCCCCCCCCCCCCCCCCCCCCCCCCCCCCCCCCCCCCCCCCCCCCCCCCCCCCCCCCCCCCCCCCCCCCCCCCCCCCCCCCCCCCCCCCCCCCCCCCCCCCCCCCCCCCCCCCCCCCCCCCCCCCCCCCCCCCCCCCCCCCCCCCCCCCCCCCCCCCCCCCCCCCCCCCCCCCCCCCCCCCCCCCCCCCCCCCCCCCCCCCCCCCCCCCCCCCCCCCCCCCCCCCCCCCCCCCCCCCCCCCCCCCCCCCCCCCCCCCCCCCCCCCCCCCCCCCCCCCCCCCCCCCCCCCCCCCCCCCCCCCCCCCCCCCCCCCCCCCCCCCCCCCCCCCCCCCCCCCCCCCCCCCCCCCCCCCCCCCCCCCCCCCCCCCCCCCCCCCCCCCCCCCCCCCCCCCCCCCCCCCCCCCCCCCCCCCCCCCCCCCCCCCCCCCCCCCCCCCCCCCCCCCCCCCCCCCCCCCCCCCCCCCCCCCCCCCCCCCCCCCCCCCCCCCCCCCCCCCCCCCCCCCCCCCCCCCCCCCCCCCCCCCCCCCCCCCCCCCCCCCCCCCCCCCCCCCCCCCCCCCCCCCCCCCCCCCCCCCCCCCCCCCCCCCCCCCCCCCCCCCCCCCCCCCCCCCCCCCCCCCCCCCCCCCCCCCCCCCCCCCCCCCCCCCCCCCCCCCCCCCCCCCCCCCCCCCCCCCCCCCCCCCCCCCCCCCCCCCCCCCCCCCCCCCCCCCCCCCCCCCCCCCCCCCCCCCCCCCCCCCCCCCCCCCCCCCCCCCCCCCCCCCCCCCCCCCCCCCCCCCCCCCCCCCCCCCCCCCCCCCCCCCCCCCCCCCCCCCCCCCCCCCCCCCCCCCCCCCCCCCCCCCCCCCCCCCCCCCCCCCCCCAACCCCCCCCCCCCCCCCCCCCCCCCCCCCCCCCCCCCCCCCCCCCCCCCCCCCCCCCCCCCCCCCCCCCCCCCCCCCCCCCCCCCCCCCCCCCCCCCCCCCCCCCCCCCCCCCCCCCCCCCCCCCCCCCCCCCCCCCCCCCCCCCCCCCCCCCCCCCCCCCCCCCCCCCCCCCCCCCCCCCCCCCCCCCCCCCCCCCCCCCCCCCCCCCCCCCCCCCCCCCCCCCCCCCCCCCCCCCCCCCCCCCCCCCCCCCCCCCCCCCCCCCCCCCCCCCCCCCCCCCCCCCCCCCCCCCCCCCCCCCCCCCCCCCCCCCCCCCCCCCCCCCCCCCCCCCCCCCCCCCCCCCCCCCCCCCCCCCCCCCCCCCCCCCCCCCCCCCCCCCCCCCCCCCCCCCCCCCCCCCCCCCCCCCCCCCCCCCCCCCCCCCCCCCCCCCCCCCCCCCCCCCCCCCCCCCCCCCCCCCCCCCCCCCCCCCACCCCCCCCCCCCCCCCCCCCCCCCCCCCCCCCCCCCCCCCCCCCCCCCCCCCCCCCCCCCCCCCCCCCCCCCCCCCCCCCCCCCCCCCCCCCCCCCCCCCCCCCCCCCCCCCCCCCCCCCCCCCCCCCCCCCCCCCCCCCCCCCCCCCCCCCCCCCCCCCCCCCCCCCCCCCCCCCCCCCCCCCCCCCCCCCCCCCCCCCCCCCCCCCCCCCCCCCCCCCCCCCCCCCCCCCCCCCCCCCCCCCCCCCCCCCCCCCCCCCCCCCCCCCCCCCCCCCCCCCCCCCCCCCCCCCCCCCCCCCCCCCCCCCCCCCCCCCCCCCCCCCCCCCCCCCCCCCCCCCCCCCCCCCCCCCCCCCCCCCCCCCCCCCCCCCCCCCCCCCCCCCCCCCCCCCCCCCCCCCCCCCCCCCCCCCCCCCCCCCCCCCCCCCCCCCCCCCCCCCCCCCCCCCCCCCCCCCCCCCCCCCCCCCCCCCCCCCCCCCCCCCCCCCCCCCCCCCCCCCCCCCCCCCCCCCCCCCCCCCCCCCCCCCCCCCCCCCCCCCCCCCCCCCCCCCCCCCCCCCCCCCCCCCCCCCCCCCCCCCCCCCCCCCCCCCCCCCCCCCCCCCCCCCCCCCCCCCCCCCCCCCCCCCCCCCCCCCCCCCCCCCCCCCCCCCCCCCCCCCCCCCCCCCCCCCCCCCCCCCCCCCCCCCCCCCCCCCCCCCCCCCCCCCCCCCCCCCCCCCCCCCCCCCCCCCCCCCCCCCCCCCCCCCCCCCCCCCCCCCCCCCCCCCCCCCCCCCCCCCCCCCCCCCCCCCCCCCCCCCCCCCCCCCCCCCCCCCCCCCCCCCCCCCCCCCCCCCCCCCCCCCCCCCCCCCCCCCCCCCCCCCCCCCCCCCCCCCCCCCCCCCCCCCCCCCCCCCCCCCCCCCCCCCCCCCCCCCCCCCCCCCCCCCCCCCCCCCCCCCCCCCCCCCCCCCCCCCCCCCCCCCCCCCCCCCCCCCCCCCCCCCCCCCCCCCCCCCCCCCCCCCCCCCCCCCCCCCCCCCCCCCCCCCCCCCCCCCCCCCCCCCCCCCCCCCCCCCCCCCCCCCCCCCCCCCCCCCCCCCCCCCCCCCCCCCCCCCCCCCCCCCCCCCCCCCCCCCCCCCCCCCCCCCCCCCCCCCCCCCCCCCCCCCCCCCCCCCCCCCCCCCCCCCCCCCCCCCCCCCCCCCCCCCCCCCCCCCCCCCCCCCCCCCCCCCCCCCCCCCCCCCCCCCCCCCCCCCCCCCCCCCCCCCCCCCCCCCCCCCCCCCCCCCCCCCCCCCCCCCCCCCCCCCCCCCCCCCCCCCCCCCCCCCCCCCCCCCCCCCCCCCCCCCCCCCCCCCCCCCCCCCCCCCCCCCCCCCCCCCCCCCCCCCCCCCCCCCCCCCCCCCCCCCCCCCCCCCCCCCCCCCCCCCCCCCCCCCCCCCCCCCCCCCCCCCCCCCCCCCCCCCCCCCCCCCCCCCCCCCCCCCCCCCCCCCCCCCCCCCCCCCCCCCCCCCCCCCCCCCCCCCCCCCCCCCCCCCCCCCCCCCCCCCCCCCCCCCCCCCCCCCCCCCCCCCCCCCCCCCCCCCCCCCCCCCCCCCCCCCCCCCCCCCCCCCCCCCCCCCCCCCCCCCCCCCCCCCCCCCCCCCCCCCCCCCCCCCCCCCCCCCCCCCCCCCCCCCCCCCCCCCCCCCCCCCCCCCCCCCCCCCCCCCCCCCCCCCCCCCCCCCCCCCCCCCCCCCCCCCCCCCCCCCCCCCCCCCCCCCCCCCCCCCCCCCCCCCCCCCCCCCCCCCCCCCCCCCCCCCCCCCCCCCCCCCCCCCCCCCCCCCCCCCCCCCCCCCCCCCCCCCCCCCCCCCCCCCCCCCCCCCCCCCCCCCCCCCCCCCCCCCCCCCCCCCCCCCCCCCCCCCCCCCCCCCCCCCCCCCCCCCCCCCCCCCCCCCCCCCCCCCCCCCCCCCCCCCCCCCCCCCCCCCCCCCCCCCCCCCCCCCCCCCCCCCCCCCCCCCCCCCCCCCCCCCCCCCCCCCCCCCCCCCCCCCCCCCCCCCCCCCCCCCCCCCCCCCCCCCCCCCCCCCCCCCCCCCCCCCCCCCCCCCCCCCCCCCCCCCCCCCCCCCCCCCCCCCCCCCCCCCCCCCCCCCCCCCCCCCCCCCCCCCCCCCCCCCCCCCCCCCCCCCCCCCCCCCCCCCCCCCCCCCCCCCCCCCCCCCCCCCCCCCCCCCCCCCCCCCCCCCCCCCCCCCCCCCCCCCCCCCCCCCCCCCCCCCCCCCCCCCCCCCCCCCCCCCCCCCCCCCCCCCCCCCCCCCCCCCCCCCCCCCCCCCCCCCCCCCCCCCCCCCCCCCCCCCCCCCCCCCCCCCCCCCCCCCCCCCCCCCCCCCCCCCCCCCCCCCCCCCCCCCCCCCCCCCCCCCCCCCCCCCCCCCCCCCCCCCCCCCCCCCCCCCCCCCCCCCCCCCCCCCCCCCCCCCCCCCCCCCCCCCCCCCCCCCCCCCCCCCCCCCCCCCCCCCCCCCCCCCCCCCCCCCCCCCCCCCCCCCCCCCCCCCCCCCCCCCCCCCCCCCCCCCCCCCCCCCCCCCCCCCCCCCCCCCCCCCCCCCCCCCCCCCCCCCCCCCCCCCCCCCCCCCCCCCCCCCCCCCCCCCCCCCCCCCCCCCCCCCCCCCCCCCCCCCCCCCCCCCCCCCCCCCCCCCCCCCCCCCCCCCCCCCCCCCCCCCCCCCCCCCCCCCCCCCCCCCCCCCCCCCCCCCCCCCCCCCCCCCCCCCCCCCCCCCCCCCCCCCCCCCCCCCCCCCCCCCCCCCCCCCCCCCCCCCCCCCCCCCCCCCCCCCCCCCCCCCCCCCCCCCCCCCCCCCCCCCCCCCCCCCCCCCCCCCCCCCCCCCCCCCCCCCCCCCCCCCCCCCCCCCCCCCCCCCCCCCCCCCCCCCCCCCCCCCCCCCCCCCCCCCCCCCCCCCCCCCCCCCCCCCCCCCCCCCCCCCCCCCCCCCCCCCCCCCCCCCCCCCCCCCCCCCCCCCCCCCCCCCCCCCCCCCCCCCCCCCCCCCCCCCCCCCCCCCCCCCCCCCCCCCCCCCCCCCCCCCCCCCCCCCCCCCCCCCCCCCCCCCCCCCCCCCCCCCCCCCCCCCCCCCCCCCCCCCCCCCCCCCCCCCCCCCCCCCCCCCCCCCCCCCCCCCCCCCCCCCCCCCCCCCCCCCCCCCCCCCCCCCCCCCCCCCCCCCCCCCCCCCCCCCCCCCCCCCCCCCCCCCCCCCCCCCCCCCCCCCCCCCCCCCCCCCCCCCCCCCCCCCCCCCCCCCCCCCCCCCCCCCCCCCCCCCCCCCCCCCCCCCCCCCCCCCCCCCCCCCCCCCCCCCCCCCCCCCCCCCCCCCCCCCCCCCCCCCCCCCCCCCCCCCCCCCCCCCCCCCCCCCCCCCCCCCCCCCCCCCCCCCCCCCCCCCCCCCCCCCCCCCCCCCCCCCCCCCCCCCCCCCCCCCCCCCCCCCCCCCCCCCCCCCCACCCCCCCCCCCCCCCCCCCCCCCCCCCCCCCCCCCCCCCCCCCCCCCCCCCCCCCCCCCCCCCCCCCCCCCCCCCCCCCCCCCCCCCCCCCCCCCCCCCCCCCCCCCCCCCCCCCCCCCCCCCCCCCCCCCCCCCCCCCCCCCCCCCCCCCCCCCCCCCCCCCCCCCCCCCCCCCCCCCCCCCCCCCCCCCCCCCCCCCCCCCCCCCCCCCCCCCCCCCCCCCCCCCCCCCCCCCCCCCCCCCCCCCCCCCCCCCCCCCCCCCCCCCCCCCCCCCCCCCCCCCCCCCCCCCCCCCCCCCCCCCCCCCCCCCCCCCCCCCCCCCCCCCCCCCCCCCCCCCCCCCCCCCCCCCCCCCCCCCCCCCCCCCCCCCCCCCCCCCCCCCCCCCCCCCCCCCCCCCCCCCCCCCCCCCCCCCCCCCCCCCCCCCCCCCCCCCCCCCCCCCCCCCCCCCCCCCCCCCCCCCCCCCCCCCCCCCCCCCCCCCCCCCCCCCCCCCCCCCCCCCCCCCCCCCCCCCCCCCCCCCCCCCCCCCCCCCCCCCCCCCCCCCCCCCCCCCCCCCCCCCCCCCCCCCCCCCCCCCCCCCCCCCCCCCCCCCCCCCCCCCCCCCCCCCCCCCCCCCCCCCCCCC
This sequence comes from Natrix helvetica helvetica, assembly GCA_029890345.1. NCBI lineage: Eukaryota > Metazoa > Chordata > Lepidosauria > Squamata > Natricidae > Natrix > Natrix helvetica. The sequence goes on from JAKRSI010000052.1 coordinate 12,900,611, forward strand.
CCCCCCCCCCCCCCCCCCCCCCCCCCCCCCCCCCCCCCCCCCCCCCCCCCCCCCCCCCCCCCCCCCCCCCCCCCCCCCCCCCCCCCCCCCCCCCCCCCCCCCCCCCCCCCCCCCCCCCCCCCCCCCCCCCCCCCCCCCCCCCCCCCCCCCCCCCCCCCCCCCCCCCCCCCCCCCCCCCCCCCCCCCCCCCCCCCCCCCCCCCCCCCCCCCCCCCCCCCCCCCCCCCCCCCCCCCCCCCCCCCCCCCCCCCCCCCCCCCCCCCCCCCCCCCCCCCCCCCCCCCCCCCCCCCCCCCCCCCCCCCCCCCCCCCCCCCCCCCCCCCCCCCCCCCCCCCCCCCCCCCCCCCCCCCCCCCCCCCCCCCCCCCCCCCCCCCCCCCCCCCCCCCCCCCCCCCCCCCCCCCCCCCCCCCCCCCCCCCCCCCCCCCCCCCCCCCCCCCCCCCCCCCCCCCCCCCCCCCCCCCCCCCCCCCCCCCCCCCCCCCCCCCCCCCCCCCCCCCCCCCCCCCCCCCCCCCCCCCCCCCCCCCCCCCCCCCCCCCCCCCCCCCCCCCCCCCCCCCCCCCCCCCCCCCCCCCCCCCCCCCCCCCCCCCCCCCCCCCCCCCCCCCCCCCCCCCCCCCCCCCCCCCCCCCCCCCCCCCCCCCCCCCCCCCCCCCCCCCCCCCCCCCCCCCCCCCCCCCCCCCCCCCCCCCCCCCCCCCCCCCCCCCCCCCCCCCCCCCCCCCCCCCCCCCCCCCCCCCCCCCCCCCCCCCCCCCCCCCCCCCCCCCCCCCCCCCCCCCCCCCCCCCCCCCCCCCCCCCCCCCCCCCCCCCCCCCCCCCCCCCCCCCCCCCCCCCCCCCCCCCCCCCCCCCCCCCCCCCCCCCCCCCCCCCCCCCCCCCCCCCCCCCCCCCCCCCCCCCCCCCCCCCCCCCCCCCCCCCCCCCCCCCCCCCCCCCCCCCCCCCCCCCCCCCCCCCCCCCCCCCCCCCCCCCCCCCCCCCCCCCCCCCCCCCCCCCCCCCCCCCCCCCCCCCCCCCCCCCCCCCCCCCCCCCCCCCCCCCCCCCCCCCCCCCCCCCCCCCCCCCCCCCCCCCCCCCCCCCCCCCCCCCCCCCCCCCCCCCCCCCCCCCCCCCCCCCCCCCCCCCCCCCCCCCCCCCCCCCCCCCCCCCCCCCCCCCCCCCCCCCCCCCCCCCCCCCCCCCCCCCCCCCCCCCCCCCCCCCCCCCCCCCCCCCCCCCCCCCCCCCCCCCCCCCCCCCCCCCCCCCCCCCCCCCCCCCCCCCCCCCCCCCCCCCCCCCCCCCCCCCCCCCCCCCCCCCCCCCCCCCCCCCCCCCCCCCCCCCCCCCCCCCCCCCCCCCCCCCCCCCCCCCCCCCCCCCCCCCCCCCCCCCCCCCCCCCCCCCCCCCCCCCCCCCCCCCCCCCCCCCCCCCCCCCCCCCCCCCCCCCCCCCCCCCCCCCCCCCCCCCCCCCCCCCCCCCCCCCCCCCCCCCCCCCCCCCCCCCCCCCCCCCCCCCCCCCCCCCCCCCCCCCCCCCCCCCCCCCCCCCCCCCCCCCCCCCCCCCCCCCCCCCCCCCCCCCCCCCCCCCCCCCCCCCCCCCCCCCCCCCCCCCCCCCCCCCCCCCCCCCCCCCCCCCCCCCCCCCCCCCCCCCCCCCCCCCCCCCCCCCCCCCCCCCCCCCCCCCCCCCCCCCCCCCCCCCCCCCCCCCCCCCCCCCCCCCCCCCCCCCCCCCCCCCCCCCCCCCCCCCCCCCCCCCCCCCCCCCCCCCCCCCCCCCCCCCCCCCCCCCCCCCCCCCCCCCCCCCCCCCCCCCCCCCCCCCCCCCCCCCCCCCCCCCCCCCCCCCCCCCCCCCCCCCCCCCCCCCCCCCCCCCCCCCCCCCCCCCCCCCCCCCCCCCCCCCCCCCCCCCCCCCCCCCCCCCCCCCCCCCCCCCCCCCCCCCCCCCCCCCCCCCCCCCCCCCCCCCCCCCCCCCCCCCCCCCCCCCCCCCCCCCCCCCCCCCCCCCCCCCCCCCCCCCCCCCCCCCCCCCCCCCCCCCCCCCCCCCCCCCCCCCCCCCCCCCCCCCCCCCCCCCCCCCCCCCCCCCCCCCCCCCCCCCCCCCCCCCCCCCCCCCCCCCCCCCCCCCCCCCCCCCCCCCCCCCCCCCCCCCCCCCCCCCCCCCCCCCCCCCCCCCCCCCCCCCCCCCCCCCCCCCCCCCCCCCCCCCCCCCCCCCCCCCCCCCCCCCCCCCCCCCCCCCCCCCCCCCCCCCCCCCCCCCCCCCCCCCCCCCCCCCCCCCCCCCCCCCCCCCCCCCCCCCCCCCCCCCCCCCCCCCCCCCCCCCCCCCCCCCCCCCCCCCCCCCCCCCCCCCCCCCCCCCCCCCCCCCCCCCCCCCCCCCCCCCCCCCCCCCCCCCCCCCCCCCCCCCCCCCCCCCCCCCCCCCCCCCCCCCCCCCCCCCCCCCCCCCCCCCCCCCCCCCCCCCCCCCCCCCCCCCCCCCCCCCCCCCCCCCCCCCCCCCCCCCCCCCCCCCCCCCCCCCCCCCCCCCCCCCCCCCCCCCCCCCCCCCCCCCCCCCCCCCCCCCCCCCCCCCCCCCCCCCCCCCCCCCCCCCCCCCCCCCCCCCCCCCCCCCCCCCCCCCCCCCCCCCCCCCCCCCCCCCCCCCCCCCCCCCCCCCCCCCCCCCCCCCCCCCCCCCCCCCCCCCCCCCCCCCCCCCCCCCCCCCCCCCCCCCCCCCCCCCCCCCCCCCCCCCCCCCCCCCCCCCCCCCCCCCCCCCCCCCCCCCCCCCCCCCCCCCCCCCCCCCCCCCCCCCCCCCCCCCCCCCCCCCCCCCCCCCCCCCCCCCCCCCCCCCCCCCCCCCCCCCCCCCCCCCCCCCCCCCCCCCCCCCCCCCCCCCCCCCCCCCCCCCCCCCCCCCCCCCCCCCCCCCCCCCCCCCCCCCCCCCCCCCCCCCCCCCCCCCCCCCCCCCCCCCCCCCCCCCCCCCCCCCCCCCCCCCCCCCCCCCCCCCCCCCCCCCCCCCCCCCCCCCCCCCCCCCCCCCCCCCCCCCCCCCCCCCCCCCCCCCCCCCCCCCCCCCCCCCCCCCCCCCCCCCCCCCCCCCCCCCCCCCCCCCCCCCCCCCCCCCCCCCCCCCCCCCCCCCCCCCCCCCCCCCCCCCCCCCCCCCCCCCCCCCCCCCCCCCCCCCCCCCCCCCCCCCCCCCCCCCCCCCCCCCCCCCCCCCCCCCCCCCCCCCCCCCCCCCCCCCCCCCCCCCCCCCCCCCCCCCCCCCCCCCCCCCCCCCCCCCCCCCCCCCCCCCCCCCCCCCCCCCCCCCCCCCCCCCCCCCCCCCCCCCCCCCCCCCCCCCCCCCCCCCCCCCCCCCCCCCCCCCCCCCCCCCCCCCCCCCCCCCCCCCCCCCCCCCCCCCCCCCCCCCCCCCCCCCCCCCCCCCCCCCCCCCCCCCCCCCCCCCCCCCCCCCCCCCCCCCCCCCCCCCCCCCCCCCCCCCCCCCCCCCCCCCCCCCCCCCCCCCCCCCCCCCCCCCCCCCCCCCCCCCCCCCCCCCCCCCCCCCCCCCCCCCCCCCCCCCCCCCCCCCCCCCCCCCCCCCCCCCCCCCCCCCCCCCCCCCCCCCCCCCCCCCCCCCCCCCCCCCCCCCCCCCCCCCCCCCCCCCCCCCCCCCCCCCCCCCCCCCCCCCCCCCCCCCCCCCCCCCCCCCCCCCCCCCCCCCCCCCCCCCCCCCCCCCCCCCCCCCCCCCCCCCCCCCCCCCCCCCCCCCCCCCCCCCCCCCCCCCCCCCCCCCCCCCCCCCCCCCCCCCCCCCCCCCCCCCCCCCCCCCCCCCCCCCCCCCCCCCCCCCCCCCCCCCCCCCCCCCCCCCCCCCCCCCCCCCCCCCCCCCCCCCCCCCCCCCCCCCCCCCCCCCCCCCCCCCCCCCCCCCCCCCCCCCCCCCCCCCCCCCCCCCCCCCCCCCCCCCCCCCCCCCCCCCCCCCCCCCCCCCCCCCCCCCCCCCCCCCCCCCCCCCCCCCCCCCCCCCCCCCCCCCCCCCCCCCCCCCCCCCCCCCCCCCCCCCCCCCCCCCCCCCCCCCCCCCCCCCCCCCCCCCCCCCCCCCCCCCCCCCCCCCCCCCCCCCCCCCCCCCCCCCCCCCCCCCCCCCCCCCCCCCCCCCCCCCCCCCCCCCCCCACCCCCCCCCCCCCCCCCCCCCCCCCCCCCCCCCCCCCCCCCCCCCCCCCCCCCCCCCCCCCCCCCCCCCCCCCCCCCCCCCCCCCCCCCCCCCCCCCCCCCCCCCCCCCCCCCCCCCCCCCCCCCCCCCCCCCCCCCCCCCCCCCCCCCCCCCCCCCCCCCCCCCCCCCCCCCCCCCCCCCCCCCCCCCCCCCCCCCCCCCCCCCCCCCCCCCCCCCCCCCCCCCCCCCCCCCCCCCCCCCCCCCCCCCCCCCCCCCCCCCCCCCCCCCCCCCCCCCCCCCCCCCCCCCCCCCCCCCCCCCCCCCCCCCCCCCCCCCCCCCCCCCCCCCCCCCCCCCCCCCCCCCCCCCCCCCCCCCCCCCCCCCCCCCCCCCCCCCCCCCCCCCCCCCCCCCCCCCCCCCCCCCCCCCCCCCCCCCCCCCCCCCCCCCCCCCCCCCCCCCCCCCCCCCCCCCCCCCCCCCCCCCCCCCCCCCCCCCCCCCCCCCCCCCCCCCCCCCCCCCCCCCCCCCCCCCCCCCCCCCCCCCCCCCCCCCCCCCCCCCCCCCCCCCCCCCCCCCCCCCCCCCCCCCCCCCCCCCCCCCCCCCCCCCCCCCCCCCCCCCCCCCCCCCCCCCCCCCCCCCCCCCCCCCCCCCCCCCCCCCCCCCCCCCCCCCCCCCCCCCCCCCCCCCCCCCCCCCCCCCCCCCCCCCCCCCCCCCCCCCCCCCCCCCCCCCCCCCCCCCCCCCCCCCCCCCCCCCCCCCCCCCCCCCCCCCCCCCCCCCCCCCCCCCCCCCCCCCCCCCCCCCCCCCCCCCCCCCCCCCCCCCCCCCCCCCCCCCCCCCCCCCCCCCCCCCCCCCCCCCCCCCCCCCCCCCCCCCCCCCCCCCCCCCCCCCCCCCCCCCCCCCCCCCCCCCCCCCCCCCCCCCCCCCCCCCACCCCCCCCCCCCCCCCCCCCCCCCCCCCCCCCCCCCCCCCCCCCCCCCCCCCCCCCCCCCCCCCCCCCCCCCCCCCCCCCCCCCCCCCCCCCCCCCCCCCCCCCCCCCCCCCCCCCCCCCCCCCCCCCCCCCCCCCCCCCCCCCCCCCCCCCCCCCCCCCCCCCCCCCCCCCCCCCCCCCCCCCCCCCCCCCCCCCCCCCCCCCCCCCCCCCCCCCCCCCCCCCCCCCCCCCCCCCCCCCCCCCCCCCCCCCCCCCCCCCCCCCCCCCCCCCCCCCCCCCCCCCCCCCCCCCCCCCCCCCCCCCCCCCCCCCCCCCCCCCCCCCCCCCCCCCCCCCCCCCCCCCCCCCCCCCCCCCCCCCCCCCCCCCCCCCCCCCCCCCCCCCCCCCCCCCCCCCCCCCCCCCCCCCCCCCCCCCCCCCCCCCCCCCCCCCCCCCCCCCCCCCCCCCCCCCCCCCCCCCCCCCCCCCCCCCCCCCCCCCCCCCCCCCCCCCCCCCCCCCCCCCCCCACCCCCCCCCCCCCCCCCCCCCCCCCCCCCCCCCCCCCCCCCCCCCCCCCCCCCCCCCCCCCCCCCCCCCCCCCCCCCCCCCCCCCCCCCCCCCCCCCCCCCCCCCCCCCCCCCCCCCCCCCCCCCCCCCCCCCCCCCCCCCCCCCCCCCCCCCCCCCCCCCCCCCCCCCCCCCCCCCCCCCCCCCCCCCCCCCCCCCCCCCCCCCCCCCCCCCCCCCCCCCCCCCCCCCCCCCCCCCCCCCCCCCCCCCCCCCCCCCCCCCCCCCCCCCCCCCCCCCCCCCCCCCCCCCCCCCCCCCCCCCCCCCCCCCCCCCCCCCCCCCCCCCCCCCCCCCCCCCCCCCCCCCCCCCCCCCCCCCCCCCCCCCCCCCCCCCCCCCCCCCCCCCCCCCCCCCCCCCCCCCCCCCCCCCCCCCCCCCCCCCCCCCCCCCCCCCCCCCCCCCCCCCCCCCCCCCCCCCCCCCCCCCCCCCCCCCCCCCCCCCCCCCCCCCCCCCCCCCCCCCCCCCCCCCCCCCCCCCCCCCCCCCCCCCCCCCCCCCCCCCCCCCCCCCCCCCCCCCCCCCCCCCCCCCCCCCCCCCCCCCCCCCCCCCCCCCCCCCCCCCCCCCCCCCCCCCCCCCCCCCCCCCCCCCCCCCCCCCCCCCCCCCCCCCCCCCCCCCCCCCCCCCCCCCCCCCCCCCCCCCCCCCCCCCCCCCCCCCCCCCCCCCCCCCCCCCCCCCCCCCCCCCCCCCCCCCCCCCCCCCCCCCCCCCCCCCCCCCCCCCCCCCCCCCCCCCCCCCCCCCCCCCCCCCCCCCCCCCCCCCCCCCCCCCCCCCCCCCCCCCCCCCCCCCCCCCCCCCCCCCCCCCCCCCCCCCCCCCCCCCCCCCCCCCCCCCCCCCCCCCCCCCCCCCCCCCCCCCCCCCCCCCCCCCCCCCCCCCCCCCCCCCCCCCCCCCCCCCCCCCCCCCCCCCCCCCCCCCCCCCCCCCCCCCCCCCCCCCCCCCCCCCCCCCCCCCCCCCCCCCCCCCCCCCCCCCCCCCCCCCCCCCCCCCCCCCCCCCCCCCCCCCCCCCCCCCCCCCCCCCCCCCCCCCCCCCCCCCCCCCCCCCCCCCCCCCCCCCCCCCCCCCCCCCCCCCCCCCCCCCCCCCCCCCCCCCCCCCCCCCCCCCCCCCCCCCCCCCCCCCCCCCCCCCCCCCCCCCCCCCCCCCCCCCCCCCCCCCCCCCCCCCCCCCCCCCCCCCCCCCCCCCCCCCCCCCCCCCCCCCCCCCCCCCCCCCCCCCCCCCCCCCCCCCCCCCCCCCCCCCCCCCCCCCCCCCCCCCCCCCCCCCCCCCCCCCCCCCCCCCCCCCCCCCCCCCCCCCCCCCCCCCCCCCCCCCCCCCCCCCCCCCCCCCCCCCCCCCCCCCCCCCCCCCCCCCCCCCCCCCCCCCCCCCCAACCCCCCCCCCCCCCCCCCCCCCCCCCCCCCCCCCCCCCCCCCCCCCCCCCCCCCCCCCCCCCCCCCCCCCCCCCCCCCCCCCCCCCCCCCCCCCCCCCCCCCCCCCCCCCCCCCCCCCCCCCCCCCCCCCCCCCCCCCCCCCCCCCCCCCCCCCCCCCCCCCCCCCCCCCCCCCCCCCCCCCCCCCCCCCCCCCCCCCCCCCCCCCCCCCCCCCCCCCCCCCCCCCCCCCCCCCCCCCCCCCCCCCCCCCCCCCCCCCCCCCCCCCCCCCCCCCCCCCCCCCCCCCCCCCCCCCCCCCCCCCCCCCCCCCCCCCCCCCCCCCCCCCCCCCCCCCCCCCCCCCCCCCCCCCCCCCCCCCCCCCCCCCCCCCCCCCCCCCCCCCCCCCCCCCCCCCCCCCCCCCCCCCCCCCCCCCCCCCCCCCCCCCCCCCCCCCCCCCCCCCCCCCCCCCCCCCCCCCCCCCCCCCCCCCCCCCCCCCCCCCCCCCCCCCCCCCCCCCCCCCCCCCCCCCCCCCCCCCCCCCCCCCCCCCCCCCCCCCCCCCCCCCCCCCCCCCCCCCCCCCCCCCCCCCCCCCCCCCCCCCCCCCCCCCCCCCCCCCCCCCCCCCCCCCCCCCCCCCCCCCCCCCCCCCCCCCCCCCCCCCCCCCCCCCCCCCCCCCCCCCCCCCCCCCCCCCCCCCCCCCCCCCCCCCCCCCCCCCCCCCCCCCCCCCCCCCCCCCCCCCCCCCCCCCCCCCCCCCCCCCCCCCCCCCCCCCCCCCCCCCCCCCCCCCCCCCCCCCCCCCCCCCCCCCCCCCCCCCCCCCCCCCCCCCCCCCCCCCCCCCCCCCCCCCCCCCCCCCCCCCCCCCCCCCCCCCCCCCCCCCCCCCCCCCCCCCCCCCCCCCCCCCCCCCCCCCCCCCCCCCCCCCCCCCCCCCCCCCCCCCCCCCCCCCCCCCCCCCCCCCCCCCCCCCCCCCCCCCCCCCCCCCCCCCCCCCCCCCCCCCCCCCCCCCCCCCCCCCCCCCCCCCCCCCCCCCCCCCCCCCCCCCCCCCCCCCCCCCCCCCCCCCCCCCCCCCCCCCCCCCCCCCCCCCCCCCCCCCCCCCCCCCCCCCCCCCCCCCCCCCCCCCCCCCCCCCCCCCCCCCCCCCCCCCCCCCCCCCCCCCCCCCCCCCCCCCCCCCCCCCCCCCCCCCCCCCCCCCCCCCCCCCCCCCCCCCCCCCCCCCCCCCCCCCCCCCCCCCCCCCCCCCCCCCCCCCCCCCCCCCCCCCCCCCCCCCCCCCCCCCCCCCCCCCCCCCCCCCCCCCCCCCCCCCCCCCCCCCCCCCCCCCCCCCCCCCCCCCCCCCCCCCCCCCCCCCCCCCCCCCCCCCCCCCCCCCCCCCCCCCCCCCCCCCCCCCCCCCCCCCCCCCCCCCCCCCCCCCCCCCCCCCCCCCCCCCCCCCCCCCCCCCCCCCCCCCCCCCCCCCCCCCCCCCCCCCCCCCCCCCCCCCCCCCCCCCCCCCCCCCCCCCCCCCCCCCCCCCCCCCCCCCCCCCCCCCCCCCCCCCCCCCCCCCCCCCCCCCCCCCCCCCCCCCCCCCCCCCCCCCCCCCCCCCCCCCCCCCCCCCCCCCCCCCCCCCCCCCCCCCCCCCCCCCCCCCCCCCCCCCCCCCCCCCCCCCCCCCCCCCCCCCCCCCCCCCCCCCCCCCCCCCCCCCCCCCCCCCCCCCCCCCCCCCCCCCCCCCCCCCCCCCCCCCCCCCCCCCCCCCCCCCCCCCCCCCCCCCCCCCCCCCCCCCCCCCCCCCCCCCCCCCCCCCCCCCCCCCCCCCCCCCCCCCCCCCCCCCCCCCCCCCCCCCCCCCCCCCCCCCCCCCCCCCCCCCCCCCCCCCCCCCCCCCCCCCCCCCCCCCCCCCCCCCCCCCCCCCCCCCCCCCCCCCCCCCCCCCCCCCCCCCCCCCCCCCCCCCCCCCCCCCCCCCCCCCCCCCCCCCCCCCCCCCCCCCCCCCCCCCCCCCCCCCCCCCCCCCCCCCCCCCCCCCCCCCCCCCCCCCCCCCCCCCCCCCCCCCCCCCCCCCCCCCCCCCCCCCCCCCCCCCCCCCCCCCCCCCCCCCCCCCCCCCCCCCCCCCCCCCCCCCCCCCCCCCCCCCCCCCCCCCCCCCCCCCCCCCCCCCCCCCCCCCCCCCCCCCCCCCCCCCCCCCCCCCCCCCCCCCCCCCCCCCCCCCCCCCCCCCCCCCCCCCCCCCCCCCCCCCCCCCCCCCCCCCCCCCCCCCCCCCCCCCCCCCCCCCCCCCCCCCCCCCCCCCCCCCCCCCCCCCCCCCCCCCCCCCCCCCCCCCCCCCCCCCCCCCCCCCCCCCCCCCCCCCCCCCCCCCCCCCCCCCCCCCCCCCCCCCCCCCCCCCCCCCCCCCCCCCCCCCCCCCCCCCCCCCCCCCCCCCCCCCCCCCCCCCCCCCCCCCCCCCCCCCCCCCCCCCCCCCCCCCCCCCCCCCCCCCCCCCCCCCCCCCCCCCCCCCCCCCCCCCCCCCCCCCCCCCCCCCCCCCCCCCCCCCCCCCCCCCCCCCCCCCCCCCCCCCCCCCCCCCCCCCCCCCCCCCCCCCCCCCCCCCCCCCCCCCCCCCCCCCCCCCCCCCCCCCCCCCCCCCCCCCCCCCCCCCCCCCCCCCCCCCCCCCCCCCCCCCCCCCCCCCCCCCCCCCCCCCCCCCCCCCCCCCCCCCCCCCCCCCCCCCCCCCCCCCCCCCCCCCCCCCCCCCCCCCCCCCCCCCCCCCCCCCCCCCCCCCCCCCCCCCCCCCCCCCCCCCCCCCCCCCCCCCCCCCCCCCCCCCCCCCCCCCCCCCCCCCCCCCCCCCCCCCCCCCCCCCCCCCCCCCCCCCCCCCCCCCCCCCCCCCCCCCCCCCCCCCCCCCCCCCCCCCCCCCCCCCCCCCCCCCCCCCCCCCCCCCCCCCCCCCCCCCCCCCCCCCCCCCCCCCCCCCCCCCCCCCCCCCCCCCCCCCCCCCCCCCCCCCCCCCCCCCCCCCCCCCCCCCCCCCCCCCCCCCCCCCCCCCCCCCCCCCCCCCCCCCCCCCCCCCCCCCCCCCCCCCCCCCCCCCCCCCCCCCCCCCCCCCCCCCCCCCCCCCCCCCCCCCCCCCCCCCCCCCCCCCCCCCCCCCCCCCCCCCCCCCCCCCCCCCCCCCCCCCCCCCCCCCCCCCCCCCCCCCCCCCCCCCCCCCCCCCCCCCCCCCCCCCCCCCCCCCCCCCCCCCCCCCCCCCCCCCCCCCCCCCCCCCCCCCCCCCCCCCCCCCCCCCCCCCCCCCCCCCCCCCCCCCCCCCCCCCCCCCCCCCCCCCCCCCCCCCCCCCCCCCCCCCCCCCCCCCCCCCCCCCCCCCCCCCCCCCCCCCCCCCCCCCCCCCCCCCCCCCCCCCCCCCCCCCCCCCCCCCCCCCCCCCCCCCCCCCCCCCCCCCCCCCCCCCCCCCCCCCCCCCCCCCCCCCCCCCCCCCCCCCCCCCCCCCCCCCCCCCCCCCCCCCCCCCCCCCCCCCCCCCCCCCCCCCCCCCCCCCCCCCCCCCCCCCCCCCCCCCCCCCCCCCCCCCCCCCCCCCCCCCCCCCCCCCCCCCCCCCCCCCCCCCCCCCCCCCCCCCCCCCCCCCCCCCCCCCCCCCCCCCCCCCCCCCCCCCCCCCCCCCCCCCCCCCCCCCCCCCCCCCCCCCCCCCCCCCCCCCCCCCCCCCCCCCCCCCCCCCCCCCCCCCCCCCCCCCCCCCCCCCCCCCCCCCCCCCCCCCCCCCCCCCCCCCCCCCCCCCCCCCCCCCCCCCCCCCCCCCCCCCCCCCCCCCCCCCCCCCCCCCCCCCCCCCCCCCCCCCCCCCCCCCCCCCCCCCCCCCCCCCCCCCCCCCCCCCCCCCCCCCCCCCCCCCCCCCCCCCCCCCCCCCCCCCCCCCCCCCCCCCCCCCCCCCCCCCCCCCCCCCCCCCCCCCAACCCCCCCCCCCCCCCCCCCCCCCCCCCCCCCCCCCCCCCCCCCCCCCCCCCCCCCCCCCCCCCCCCCCCCCCCCCCCCCCCCCCCCCCCCCCCCCCCCCCCCCCCCCCCCCCCCCCCCCCCCCCCCCCCCCCCCCCCCCCCCCCCCCCCCCCCCCCCCCCCCCCCCCCCCCCCCCCCCCCCCCCCCCCCCCCCCCCCCCCCCCCCCCCCCCCCCCCCCCCCCCCCCCCCCCCCCCCCCCCCCCCCCCCCCCCCCCCCCCCCCCCCCCCCCCCCCCCCCCCCCCCCCCCCCCCCCCCCCCCCCCCCCCCCCCCCCCCCCCCCCCCCCCCCCCCCCCCCCCCCCCCCCCCCCCCCCCCCCCCCCCCCCCCCCCCCCCCCCCCCCCCCCCCCCCCCCCCCCCCCCCCCCCCCCCCCCCCCCCCCCCCCCCCCCCCCCCCCCCCCCCCCCCCCCCCCCCCCCCCCCCCCCCCCCCCCCCCCCCCCCCCCCCCCCCCCCCCCCCCCCCCCCCCCCCCCCCCCCCCCCCCCCCCCCCCCCCCCCCCCCCCCCCCCCCCCCCCCCCCCCCCCCCCCCCCCCCCCCCCCCCCCCCCCCCCCCCCCCCCCCCCCCCCCCCCCCCCCCCCCCCCCCCCCCCCCCCCCCCCCCCCCCCCCCCCCCCCCCCCCCCCCCCCCCCCCCCCCCCCCCCCCCCCCCCCCCCCCCCCCCCCCCCCCCCCCCCCCCCCCCCCCCCCCCCCCCCCCCCCCCCCCCCCCCCCCCCCCCCCCCCCCCCCCCCCCCCCCCCCCCCCCCCCCCCCCCCCCCCCCCCCCCCCCCCCCCCCCCCCCCCCCCCCCCCCCCCCCCCCCCCCCCCCCCCCCCCCCCCCCCCCCCCCCCCCCCCCCCCCCCCCCCCCCCCCCCCCCCCCCCCCCCCCCCCCCCCCCCCCCCCCCCCCCCCCCCCCCCCCCCCCCCCCCCCCCCCCCCCCCCCCCCCCCCCCCCCCCCCCCCCCCCCCCCCCCCCCCCCCCCCCCCCCCCCCCCCCCCCCCCCCCCCCCCCCCCCCCCCCCCCCCCCCCCCCCCCCCCCCCCCCCCCCCCCCCCCCCCCCCCCCCCCCCCCCCCCCCCCCCCCCCCCCCCCCCCCCCCCCCCCCCCCCCCCCCCCCCCCCCCCCCCCCCCCCCCCCCCCCCCCCCCCCCCCCCCCCCCCCCCCCCCCCCCCCCCCCCCCCCCCCCCCCCCCCCCCCCCCCCCCCCCCCCCCCCCCCCCCCCCCCCCCCCCCCCCCCCCCCCCCCCCCCCCCCCCCCCCCCCCCCCCCCCCCCCCCCCCCCCCCCCCCCCCCCCCCCCCCCCCCCCCCCCCCCCCCCCCCCCCCCCCCCCCCCCCCCCCCCCCCCCCCCCCCCCCCCCCCCCCCCCCCCCCCCCCCCCCCCCCCCCCCCCCCCCCCCCCCCCCCCCCCCCCCCCCCCCCCCCCCCCCCCCCCCCCCCCCCCCCCCCCCCCCCCCCCCCCCCCCCCCCCCCCCCCCCCCCCCCCCCCCCCCCCCCCCCCCCCCCCCCCCCCCCCCCCCCCCCCCCCCCCCCCCCCCCCCCCCCCCCCCCCCCCCCCCCCCCCCCCCCCCCCCCCCCCCCCCCCCCCCCCCCCCCCCCCCCCCCCCCCCCCCCCCCCCCCCCCCCCCCCCCCCCCCCCCCCCCCCCCCCCCCCCCCCCCCCCCCCCCCCCCCCCCCCCCCCCCCCCCCCCCCCCCCCCCCCCCCCCCCCCCCCCCCCCCCCCCCCCCCCCCCCCCCCCCCCCCCCCCCCCCCCCCCCCCCCCCCCCCCCCCCCCCCCCCCCCCCCCCCCCCCCCCCCCCCCCCCCCCCCCCCCCCCCCCCCCCCCCCCCCCCCCCCCCCCCCCCCCCCCCCCCCCCCCCCCCCCCCCCCCCCCCCCCCCCCCCCCCCCCCCCCCCCCCCCCCCCCCCCCCCCCCCCCCCCCCCCCCCCCCCCCCCCCCCCCCCCCCCCCCCCCCCCCCCCCCCCCCCCCCCCCCCCCCCCCCCCCCCCCCCCCCCCCCCCCCCCCCCCCCCCCCCCCCCCCCCCCCCCCCCCCCCCCCCCCCCCCCCCCCCCCCCCCCCCCCCCCCCCCCCCCCCCCCCCCCCCCCCCCCCCCCCCCCCCCCCCCCCCCCCCCCCCCCCCCCCCCCCCCCCCCCCCCCCCCCCCCCCCCCCCCCCCCCCCCCCCCCCCCCCCCCCCCCCCCCCCCCCCCCCCCCCCCCCCCCCCCCCCCCCCCCCCCCCCCCCCCCCCCCCCCCCCCCCCCCCCCCCCCCCCCCCCCCCCCCCCCCCCCCCCCCCCCCCCCCCCCCCCCCCCCCCCCCCCCCCCCCCCCCCCCCCCCCCCCCCCCCCCCCCCCCCCCCCCCCCCCCCCCCCCCCCCCCCCCCCCCCCCCCCCCCCCCCCCCCCCCCCCCCCCCCCCCCCCCCCCCCCCCCCCCCCCCCCCCCCCCCCCCCCCCCCCCCCCCCCCCCCCCCCCCCCCCCCCCCCCCCCCCCCCCCCCCCCCCCCCCCCCCCCCCCCCCCCCCCCCCCCCCCCCCCCCCCCCCCCCCCCCCCCCCCCCCCCCCCCCCCCCCCCCCCCCCCCCCCCCCCCCCCCCCCCCCCCCCCCCCCCCCCCCCCCCCCCCCCCCCCCCCCCCCCCCCCCCCCCCCCCCCCCCCCCCCCCCCCCCCCCCCCCCCCCCCCCCCCCCCCCCCCCCCCCCCCCCCCCCCCCCCCCCCCCCCCCCCCCCCCCCCCCCCCCCCCCCCCCCCCCCCCCCCCCCCCCCCCCCCCCCCCCCCCCCCCCCCCCCCCCCCCCCCCCCCCCCCCCCCCCCCCCCCCCCCCCCCCCCCCCCCCCCCCCCCCCCCCCCCCCCCCCCCCCCCCCCCCCCCCCCCCCCCCCCCCCCCCCCCCCCCCCCCCCCACCCCCCCCCCCCCCCCCCCCCCCCCCCCCCCCCCCCCCCCCCCCCCCCCCCCCCCCCCCCCCCCCCCCCCCCCCCCCCCCCCCCCCCCCCCCCCCCCCCCCCCCCCCCCCCCCCCCCCCCCCCCCCCCCCCCCCCCCCCCCCCCCCCCCCCCCCCCCCCCCCCCCCCCCCCCCCCCCCCCCCCCCCCCCCCCCCCCCCCCCCCCCCCCCCCCCCCCCCCCCCCCCCCCCCCCCCCCCCCCCCCCCCCCCCCCCCCCCCCCCCCCCCCCCCCCCCCCCCCCCCCCCCCCCCCCCCCCCCCCCCCCCCCCCCCCCCCCCCCCCCCCCCCCCCCCCCCCCCCCCCCCCCCCCCCCCCCCCCCCCCCCCCCCCCCCCCCCCCCCCCCCCCCCCCCCCCCCCCCCCCCCCCCCCCCCCCCCCCCCCCCCCCCCCCCCCCCCCCCCCCCCCCCCCCCCCCCCCCCCCCCCCCCCCCCCCCCCCCCCCCCCCCCCCCCCCCCCCCCACCCCCCCCCCCCCCCCCCCCCCCCCCCCCCCCCCCCCCCCCCCCCCCCCCCCCCCCCCCCCCCCCCCCCCCCCCCCCCCCCCCCCCCCCCCCCCCCCCCCCCCCCCCCCCCCCCCCCCCCCCCCCCCCCCCCCCCCCCCCCCCCCCCCCCCCCCCCCCCCCCCCCCCCCCCCCCCCCCCCCCCCCCCCCCCCCCCCCCCCCCCCCCCCCCCCCCCCCCCCCCCCCCCCCCCCCCCCCCCCCCCCCCCCCCCCCCCCCCCCCCCCCCCCCCCCCCCCCCCCCCCCCCCCCCCCCCCCCCCCCCCCCCCCCCCCCCCCCCCCCCCCCCCCCCCCCCCCCCCCCCCCCCCCCCCCCCCCCCCCCCCCCCCCCCCCCCCCCCCCCCCCCCCCCCCCCCCCCCCCCCCCCCCCCCCCCCCCCCCCCCCCCCCCCCCCCCCCCCCCCCCCCCCCCCCCCCCCCCCCCCCCCCCCCCCCCCCCCCCCCCCCCCACCCCCCCCCCCCCCCCCCCCCCCCCCCCCCCCCCCCCCCCCCCCCCCCCCCCCCCCCCCCCCCCCCCCCCCCCCCCCCCCCCCCCCCCCCCCCCCCCCCCCCCCCCCCCCCCCCCCCCCCCCCCCCCCCCCCCCCCCCCCCCCCCCCCCCCCCCCCCCCCCCCCCCCCCCCCCCCCCCCCCCCCCCCCCCCCCCCCCCCCCCCCCCCCCCCCCCCCCCCCCCCCCCCCCCCCCCCCCCCCCCCCCCCCCCCCCCCCCCCCCCCCCCCCCCCCCCCCCCCCCCCCCCCCCCCCCCCCCCCCCCCCCCCCCCCCCCCCCCCCCCCCCCCCCCCCCCCCCCCCCCCCCCCCCCCCCCCCCCCCCCCCCCCCCCCCCCCCCCCCCCCCCCCCCCCCCCCCCCCCCCCCCCCCCCCCCCCCCCCCCCCCCCCCCCCCCCCCCCCCCCCCCCCCCCCCCCCCCCCCCCCCCCCCCCCCCCCCCCCCCCCCCCCCCCCCCCCCCCCCCCCCCCCCCCCCCCCCCCCCCCCCCCCCCCCCCCCCCCCCCCCCCCCCCCCCCCCACCCCCCCCCCCCCCCCCCCCCCCCCCCCCCCCCCCCCCCCCCCCCCCCCCCCCCCCCCCCCCCCCCCCCCCCCCCCCCCCCCCCCCCCCCCCCCCCCCCCCCCCCCCCCCCCCCCCCCCCCCCCCCCCCCCCCCCCCCCCCCCCCCCCCCCCCCCCCCCCCCCCCCCCCCCCCCCCCCCCCCCCCCCCCCCCCCCCCCCCCCCCCCCCCCCCCCCCCCCCCCCCCCCCCCCCCCCCCCCCCCCCCCCCCCCCCCCCCCCCCCCCCCCCCCCCCCCCCCCCCCCCCCCCCCCCCCCCCCCCCCCCCCCCCCCCCCCCCCCCCCCCCCCCCCCCCCCCCCCCCCCCCCCCCCCCCCCCCCCCCCCCCCCCCCCCCCCCCCCCCCCCCCCCCCCCCCCCCCCCCCCCCCCCCCCCCCCCCCCCCCCCCCCCCCCCCCCCCCCCCCCCCCCCCCCCCCCCCCCCCCCCCCCCCCCCCCCCCCCCCCCCCCCCCCCCCCCCCCCCCCCCCCCCCCCCCCCCCCCCCCCCCCCCCCCCCCCCCCCCCCCCCCCCCCCCCCCCCCCCCCCCCCCCCCCCCCCCCCCCCCCCCCCCCCCCCCCCCCCCCCCCCCCCCCCCCCCCCCCCCCCCCCCCCCCCCCCCCCCCCCCCCCCCCCCCCCCCCCCCCCCCCCCCCCCCCCCCCCCCCCCCCCCCCCCCCCCCCCCCCCCCCCCCCCCCCCCCCCCCCCCCCCCCCCCCCCCCCCCCCCCCCCCCCCCCCCCCCCCCCCCCCCCCCCCCCCCCCCCCCCCCCCCCCCCCCCCCCCCCCCCCCCCCCCCCCCCCCCCCCCCCCCCCCCCCCCCCCCCCCCCCCCCCCCCCCCCCCCCCCCCCCCCCCCCCCCCCCCCCCCCCCCCCCCCCCCCTCCCCCCCCCCCCCCCCCCCCCCCCCCCCCCCCCCCCCCCCCCCCCCCCCCCCCCCCCCCCCCCCCCCCCCCCCCCCCCCCCCCCCCCCCCCCCCCCCCCCCCCCCCCCCCCCCCCCCCCCCCCCCCCCCCCCCCCCCCCCCCCCCCCCCCCCCCCCCCCCCCCCCCCCCCCCCCCCCCCCCCCCCCCCCCCCCCCCCCCCCCCCCCCCCCCCCCCCCCCCCCCCCCCCCCCCCCCCCCCCCCCCCCCCCCCCCCCCCCCCCCCCCCCCCCCCCCCCCCCCCCCCCCCCCCCCCCCCCCCCCCCCCCCCCCCCCCCCCCCCCCCCCCCCCCCCCCCCCCCCCCCCCCCCCCCCCCCCCCCCCCCCCCCCCCCCCCCCCCCCCCCCCCCCCCCCCCCCCCCCCCCCCCCCCCCCCCCCCCCCCCCCCCCCCCCCCCCCCCCCCCCCCCCCCCCCCCCCCCCCCCCCCCCCCCCCCCCCCCCCCCCCCCCCCCCCCCCCCCCCCCCCCCCCCCCCCCCCCCCCCCCCCCCCCCCCCCCCCCCCCCCCCCCCCCCCCCCCCCCCCCCCCCCCCCCCCCCCCCCCCCCCCCCCCCCCCCCCCCCCCCCCCCCCCCCCCCCCCCCCCCCCCCCCCCCCCCCCCCCCCCCCCCCCCCCCCCCCCCCCCCCCCCCCCCCCCCCCCCCCCCCCCCCCCCCCCCCCCCCCCCCCCCCCCCCCCCCCCCCCCCCCCCCCCCCCCCCCCCCCCCCCCCCCCCCCCCCCCCCCCCCCCCCCCCCCCCCCCCCCCCCCCCCCCCCCCCCCCCCCCCCCCCCCCCCCCCCCCCCCCCCCCCCCCCCCCCCCCCCCCCCCCCCCCCCCCCCCCCCCCCCCCCCCCCCCCCCCCCCCCCCCCCCCCCCCCCCCCCCCCCCCCCCCCCCCCCCCCCCCCCCCCCCCCCCCCCCCCCCCCCCCCCCCCCCCCCCCCCCCCCCCCCCCCCCCCCCCCCCCCCCCCCCCCCCCCCCCCCCCCCCCCCCCCCCCCCCCCCCCCCCCCCCCCCCCCCCCCCCCCCCCCCCCCCCCCCCCCCCCCCCCCCCCCCCCCCCCCCCCCCCCCCCCCCCCCCCCCCCCCCCCCCCCCCCCCCCCCCCCCCCCCCCCCCCCCCCCCCCCCCCCCCCCCCCCCCCCCCCCCCCCCCCCCCCCCCCCCCCCCCCCCCCCCCCCCCCCCCCCCCCCCCCCCCCCCCCCCCCCCCCCCCCCCCCCCCCCCCCCCCCCCCCCCCCCCCCCCCCCCCCCCCCCCCCCCCCCCCCCCCCCCCCCCCCCCCCCCCCCCCCCCCCCCCCCCCCCCCCCCCCCCCCCCCCCCCCCCCCCCCCCCCCCCCCCCCCCCCCCCCCCCCCCCCCCCCCCCCCCCCCCCCCCCCCCCCCCCCCCCCCCCCCCCCCCCCCCCCCCCCCCCCCCCCCCCCCCCCCCCCCCCCCCCCCCCCCCCCCCCCCCCCCCCCCCCCCCCCCCCCCCCCCCCCCCCCCCCCCCCCCCCCCCCCCCCCCCCCCCCCCCCCCCCCCCCCCCCCCCCCCCCCCCCCCCCCCCCCCCCCCCCCCCCCCCCCCCCCCCCCCCCCCCCCCCCCCCCCCCCCCCCCCCCCCCCCCCCCCCCCCCCCCCCCCCCCCCCCCCCCCCCCCCCCCCCCCCCCCCCCCCCCCCCCCCCCCCCCCCCCCCCCCCCCCCCCCCCCCCCCCCCCCCCCCCCCCCCCCCCCCCCCCCCCCCCCCCCCCCCCCCCCCCCCCCCCCCCCCCCCCCCCCCCCCCCCCCCCCCCCCCCCCCCCCCCCCCCCCCCCCCCCCCCCCCCCCCCCCCCCCCCCCCCCCCCCCCCCCCCCCCCCCCCCCCCCCCCCCCCCCCCCCCCCCCCCCCCCCCCCCCCCCCCCCCCCCCCCCCCCCCCCCCCCCCCCCCCCCCCCCCCCCCCCCCCCCCCCCCCCCCCCCCCCCCCCCCCCCCCCCCCCCCCCCCCCCCCCCCCCCCCCCCCCCCCCCCCCCCCCCCCCCCCCCCCCCCCCCCCCCCCCCCCCCCCCCCCCCCCCCCCCCCCCCCCCCCCCCCCCCCCCCCCCCCCCCCCCCCCCCCCCCCCCCCCCCCCCCCCCCCCCCCCCCCCCCCCCCCCCCCCCCCCCCCCCCCCCCCCCCCCCCCCCCCCCCCCCCCCCCCCCCCCCCCCCCCCCCCCCCCCCCCCCCCCCCCCCCCCCCCCCCCCCCCCCCCCCCCCCCCCCCCCCCCCCCCCCCCCCCCCCCCCCCCCCCCCCCCCCCCCCCCCCCCCCCCCCCCCCCCCCCCCCCCCCCCCCCCCCCCCCCCCCCCCCCCCCCCCCCCCCCCCCCCCCCCCCCCCCCCCCCCCCCCCCCCCCCCCCCCCCCCCCCCCCCCCCCCCCCCCCCCCCCCCCCCCCCCCCCCCCCCCCCCCCCCCCCCCACCCCCCCCCCCCCCCCCCCCCCCCCCCCCCCCCCCCCCCCCCCCCCCCCCCCCCCCCCCCCCCCCCCCCCCCCCCCCCCCCCCCCCCCCCCCCCCCCCCCCCCCCCCCCCCCCCCCCCCCCCCCCCCCCCCCCCCCCCCCCCCCCCCCCCCCCCCCCCCCCCCCCCCCCCCCCCCCCCCCCCCCCCCCCCCCCCCCCCCCCCCCCCCCCCCCCCCCCCCCCCCCCCCCCCCCCCCCCCCCCCCCCCCCCCCCCCCCCCCCCCCCCCCCCCCCCCCCCCCCCCCCCCCCCCCCCCCCCCCCCCCCCCCCCCCCCCCCCCCCCCCCCCCCCCCCCCCCCCCCCCCCCCCCCCCCCCCCCCCCCCCCCCCCCCCCCCCCCCCCCCCCCCCCCCCCCCCCCCCCCCCCCCCCCCCCCCCCCCCCCCCCCCCCCCCCCCCCCCCCCCCCCCCCCCCCCCCCCCCCCCCCCCCCCCCCCCCCCCCCCCCCCCCCCCCCCCCCCCCCCCCCCCCCCCCCCCCCCCCCCCCCCCCCCCCCCCCCCCCCCCCCCCCCCCCCCCCCCCCCCCCCCCCCCCCCCCCCCCCCCCCCCCCCCCCCCCCCCCCCCCCCCCCCCCCCCCCCCCCCCCCCCCCCCCCCCCCCCCCCCCCCCCCCCCCCCCCCCCCCCCCCCCCCCCCCCCCCCCCCCCCCCCCCCCCCCCCCCCCCCCCCCCCCCCCCCCCCCCCCCCCCCCCCCCCCCCCCCCCCCCCCCCCCCCCCCCCCCCCCCCCCCCCCCCCCCCCCCCCCCCCCCCCCCCCCCCCCCCCCCCCCCCCCCCCCCCCCCCCCCCCCCCCCCCCCCCCCCCCCCCCCCCCCCCCCCCCCCCCCCCCCCCCCCCCCCCCCCCCCCCCCCCCCCCCCCCCCCCCCCCCCCCCCCCCCCCCCCCCCCCCCCCCCCCCCCCCCCCCCCCCCCCCCCCCCCCCCCCCCCCCCCCCCCCCCCCCCCCCCCCCCCCCCCCCCCCCCCCCCCCCCCCCCCCCCCCCCCCCCCCCCCCCCCCCCCCCCCCCCCCCCCCCCCCCCCCCCCCCCCCCCCCCCCCCCCCCCCCCCCCCCCCCCCCCCCCCCCCCCCCCCCCCCCCCCCCCCCCCCCCCCCCCCCCCCCCCCCCCCCCCCCCCCCCCCCCCCCCCCCCCCCCCCCCCCCCCCCCCCCCCCCCCCCCCCCCCCCCCCCCCCCCCCCCCCCCCCCCCCCCCCCCCCCCCCCCCCCCCCCCCCCCCCCCCCCCCCCCCCCCCCCCCCCCCCCCCCCCCCCCCCCCCCCCCCCCCCCCCCCCCCCCCCCCCCCCCCCCCCCCCCCCCCCCCCCCCCCCCCCCCCCCCCCCCCCCCCCCCCCCCCCCCCCCCCCCCCCCCCCCCCCCCCCCCCCCCCCCCCCCCCCCCCCCCCCCCCCCCCCCCCCCCCCCCCCCCCCCCCACCCCCCCCCCCCCCCCCCCCCCCCCCCCCCCCCCCCCCCCCCCCCCCCCCCCCCCCCCCCCCCCCCCCCCCCCCCCCCCCCCCCCCCCCCCCCCCCCCCCCCCCCCCCCCCCCCCCCCCCCCCCCCCCCCCCCCCCCCCCCCCCCCCCCCCCCCCCCCCCCCCCCCCCCCCCCCCCCCCCCCCCCCCCCCCCCCCCCCCCCCCCCCCCCCCCCCCCCCCCCCCCCCCCCCCCCCCCCCCCCCCCCCCCCCCCCCCCCCCCCCCCCCCCCCCCCCCCCCCCCCCCCCCCCCCCCCCCCCCCCCCCCCCCCCCCCCCCCCCCCCCCCCCCCCCCCCCCCCCCCCCCCCCCCCCCCCCCCCCCCCCCCCCCCCCCCCCCCCCCCCCCCCCCCCCCCCCCCCCCCCCCCCCCCCCCCCCCCCCCCCCCCCCCCCCCCCCCCCCCCCCCCCCCCCCCCCCCCCCCCCCCCCCCCCCCCCCCCCCCCCCCCCCCCCCCCCCCCCCCCCCCCCCCCCCCCCCCCCCCCCCCCCCCCCCCCCCCCCCCCCCCCCCCCCCCCCCCCCCCCCCCCCCCCCCCCCCCCCCCCCCCCCCCCCCCCCCCCCCCCCCCCCCCCCCCCCCCCCCCCCCCCCCCCCCCCCCCCCCCCCCCCCCCCCCCCCCCCCCCCCCCCCCCCCCCCCCCCCCCCCCCCCCCCCCCCCCCCCCCCCCCCCCCCCCCCCCCCCCCCCCCCCCCCCCCCCCCCCCCCCCCCCCCCCCCCCCCCCCCCCCCCCCCCCCC
Source organism: Natrix helvetica helvetica (assembly GCA_029890345.1). Taxonomy (NCBI): domain Eukaryota; kingdom Metazoa; phylum Chordata; class Lepidosauria; order Squamata; family Natricidae; genus Natrix; species Natrix helvetica. Next base: position 12,921,415 of record JAKRSI010000052.1, read on the forward strand.
CCCCCCCCCCCCCCCCCCCCCCCCCCCCCCCCCCCCCCCCCCCCCCCCCCCCCCCCCCCCCCCCCCCCCCCCCCCCCCCCCCCCCCCCCCCCCCCCCCCCCCCCCCCCCCCCCCCCCCCCCCCCCCCCCCCCCCCCCCCCCCCCCCCCCCCCCCCCCCCCCCCCCCCCCCCCCCCCCCCCCCCCCCCCCCCCCCCCCCCCCCCCCCCCCCCCCCCCCCCCCCCCCCCCCCCCCCCCCCCCCCCCCCCCCCCCCCCCCCCCCCCCCCCCCCCCCCCCCCCCCCCCCCCCCCCCCCCCCCCCCCCCCCCCCCCCCCCCCCCCCCCCCCCCCCCCCCCCCCCCCCCCCCCCCCCCCCCCCCCCCCCCCCCCCCCCCCCCCCCCCCCCCCCCCCCCCCCCCCCCCCCCCCCCCCCCCCCCCCCCCCCCCCCCCCCCCCCCCCCCCCCCCCCCCCCCCCCCCCCCCCCCCCCCCCCCCCCCCCCCCCCCCCCCCCCCCCCCCCCCCCCCCCCCCCCCCCCCCCCCCCCCCCCCCCCCCCCCCCCCCCCCCCCCCCCCCCCCCCCCCCCCCCCCCCCCCCCCCCCCCCCCCCCCCCCCCCCCCCCCCCCCCCCCCCCCCCCCCCCCCCCCCCCCCCCCCCCCCCCCCCCCCCCCCCCCCCCCCCCCCCCCCCCCCCCCCCCCCCCCCCCCCCCCCCCCCCCCCCCCCCCCCCCCCCCCCCCCCCCCCCCCCCCCCCCCCCCCCCCCCCCCCCCCCCCCCCCCCCCCCCCCCCCCCCCCCCCCCCCCCCCCCCCCCCCCCCCCCCCCCCCCCCCCCCCCCCCCCCCCCCCCCCCCCCCCCCCCCCCCCCCCCCCCCCCCCCCCCCCCCCCCCCCCCCCCCCCCCCCCCCCCCCCCCCCCCCCCCCCCCCCCCCCCCCCCCCCCCCCCCCCCCCCCCCCCCCCCCCCCCCCCCCCCCCCCCCCCCCCCCCCCCCCCCCCCCCCCCCCCCCCCCCCCCCCCCCCCCCCCCCCCCCCCCCCCCCCCCCCCCCCCCCCCCCCCCCCCCCCCCCCCCCCCCCCCCCCCCCCCCCCCCCCCCCCCCCCCCCCCCCCCCCCCCCCCCCCCCCCCCCCCCCCCCCCCCCCCCCCCCCCCCCCCCCCCCCCCCCCCCCCCCCCCCCCCCCCCCCCCCCCCCCCCCCCCCCCCCCCCCCCCCCCCCCCCCCCCCCCCCCCCCCCCCCCCCCCCCCCCCCCCCCCCCCCCCCCCCCCCCCCCCCCCCCCCCCCCCCCCCCCCCCCCCCCCCCCCCCCCCCCCCCCCCCCCCCCCCCCCCCCCCCCCCCCCCCCCCCCCCCCCCCCCCCCCCCCCCCCCCCCCCCCCCCCCCCCCCCCCCCCCCCCCCCCCCCCCCCCCCCCCCCCCCCCCCCCCCCCCCCCCCCCCCCCCCCCCCCCCCCCCCCCCCCCCCCCCCCCCCCCCCCCCCCCCCCCCCCCCCCCCCCCCCCCCCCCCCCCCCCCCCCCCCCCCCCCCCCCCCCCCCCCCCCCCCCCCCCCCCCCCCCCCCCCCCCCCCCCCCCCCCCCCCCCCCCCCCCCCCCCCCCCCCCCCCCCCCCCCACCCCCCCCCCCCCCCCCCCCCCCCCCCCCCCCCCCCCCCCCCCCCCCCCCCCCCCCCCCCCCCCCCCCCCCCCCCCCCCCCCCCCCCCCCCCCCCCCCCCCCCCCCCCCCCCCCCCCCCCCCCCCCCCCCCCCCCCCCCCCCCCCCCCCCCCCCCCCCCCCCCCCCCCCCCCCCCCCCCCCCCCCCCCCCCCCCCCCCCCCCCCCCCCCCCCCCCCCCCCCCCCCCCCCCCCCCCCCCCCCCCCCCCCCCCCCCCCCCCCCCCCCCCCCCCCCCCCCCCCCCCCCCCCCCCCCCCCCCCCCCCCCCCCCCCCCCCCCCCCCCCCCCCCCCCCCCCCCCCCCCCCCCCCCCCCCCCCCCCCCCCCCCCCCCCCCCCCCCCCCCCCCCCCCCCCCCCCCCCCCCCCCCCCCCCCCCCCCCCCCCCCCCCCCCCCCCCCCCCCCCCCCCCCCCCCCCCCCCCCCCCCCCCCCCCCCCCCCCCCCCCCCCCCCCCCCCCCCCCCCCCCCCCCCCCCCCCCCCCCCCCCCCCCCCCACCCCCCCCCCCCCCCCCCCCCCCCCCCCCCCCCCCCCCCCCCCCCCCCCCCCCCCCCCCCCCCCCCCCCCCCCCCCCCCCCCCCCCCCCCCCCCCCCCCCCCCCCCCCCCCCCCCCCCCCCCCCCCCCCCCCCCCCCCCCCCCCCCCCCCCCCCCCCCCCCCCCCCCCCCCCCCCCCCCCCCCCCCCCCCCCCCCCCCCCCCCCCCCCCCCCCCCCCCCCCCCCCCCCCCCCCCCCCCCCCCCCCCCCCCCCCCCCCCCCCCCCCCCCCCCCCCCCCCCCCCCCCCCCCCCCCCCCCCCCCCCCCCCCCCCCCCCCCCCCCCCCCCCCCCCCCCCCCCCCCCCCCCCCCCCCCCCCCCCCCCCCCCCCCCCCCCCCCCCCCCCCCCCCCCCCCCCCCCCCCCCCCCCCCCCCCCCCCCCCCCCCCCCCACCCCCCCCCCCCCCCCCCCCCCCCCCCCCCCCCCCCCCCCCCCCCCCCCCCCCCCCCCCCCCCCCCCCCCCCCCCCCCCCCCCCCCCCCCCCCCCCCCCCCCCCCCCCCCCCCCCCCCCCCCCCCCCCCCCCCCCCCCCCCCCCCCCCCCCCCCCCCCCCCCCCCCCCCCCCCCCCCCCCCCCCCCCCCCCCCCCCCCCCCCCCCCCCCCCCCCCCCCCCCCCCCCCCCCCCCCCCCCCCCCCCCCCCCCCCCCCCCCCCCCCCCCCCCCCCCCCCCCCCCCCCCCCCCCCCCCCCCCCCCCCCCCCCCCCCCCCCCCCCCCCCCCCCCCCCCCCCCCCCCCCCCCCCCCCCCCCCCCCCCCCCCCCCCCCCCCCCCCCCCCCCCCCCCCCCCCCCCCCCCCCCCCCCCCCCCCCCCCCCCCCCCCCCCCCCCCCCCCCCCCCCCCCCCCCCCCCCCCCCCCCCCCCCCCCCCCCCCCCCCCCCCCCCCCCCCCCCCCCCCCCCCCCCCCCCCCCCCCCCCCCCCCCCCCCCCCCCCCCCCCCCCCCCCCCCCCCCCCCCCCCCCCCCCCCCCCCCCCCCCCCCCCCCCCCCCCCCCCCCCCCCCCCCCCCCCCCCCCCCCCCCCCCCCCCCCCCCCCCCCCCCCCCCCCCCCCCCCCCCCCCCCCCCCCCCCCCCCCCCCCCCCCCCCCCCCCCCCCCCCCCCCCCCCCCCCCCCCCCCCCCCCCCCCCCCCCCCCCCCCCCCCCCCCCCCCCCCCCCCCCCCCCCCCCCCCCCCCCCCCCCCCCCCCCCCCCCCCCCCCCCCCCCCCCCCCCCCCCCCCCCCCCCCCCCCCCCCCCCCCCCCCCCCCCCCCCCCCCCCCCCCCCCCCCCCCCCCCCCCCCCCCCCCCCCCCCCCCCCCCCCCCCCCCCCCCCCCCCCCAAAAAAACCCCCCCCCCCCCCCCCCCCCCCCCCCCCCCCCCCCCCCCCCCCCCCCCCCCCCCCCCCCCCCCCCCCCCCCCCCCCCCCCCCCCCCCCCCCCCCCCCCCCCCCCCCCCCCCCCCCCCCCCCCCCCCCCCCCCCCCCCCCCCCCCCCCCCCCCCCCCCCCCCCCCCCCCCCCCCCCCCCCCCCCCCCCCCCCCCCCCCCCCCCCCCCCCCCCCCCCCCCCCCCCCCCCCCCCCCCCCCCCCCCCCCCCCCCCCCCCCCCCCCCCCCCCCCCCCCCCCCCCCCCCCCCCCCCCCCCCCCCCCCCCCCCCCCCCCCCCCCCCCCCCCCCCCCCCCCCCCCCCCCCCCCCCCCCCCCCCCCCCCCCCCCCCCCCCCCCCCCCCCCCCCCCCCCCCCCCCCCCCCCCCCCCCCCCCCCCCCCCCCCCCCCCCCCCCCCCCCCCCCCCCCCCCCCCCCCCCCCCCCCCCCCCCCCCCCCCCCCCCCCCCCCCCCCCCCCCCCCCCCCCCCCCCCCCCCCCCCCCCCCCCCCCCCCCCCCCCCCCCCCCCCCCCCCCCCCCCCCCCCCCCCCCCCCCCCCCCCCCCCCCCCCCCCCCCCCCCCCCCCCCCCCCCCCCCCCCCCCCCCCCCCCCCCCCCCCCCCCCCCCCCCCCCCCCCCCCCCCCCCCCCCCCCCCCCCCCCCCCCCCCCCCCCCCCCCCCCCCCCCCCCCCCCCCCCCCCCCCCCCCCCCCCCCCCCCCCCCCCCCCCCCCCCCCCCCCCCCCCCCCCCCCCCCCCCCCCCCCCCCCCCCCCCCCCCCCCCCCCCCCCCCCCCCCCCCCCCCCCCCCCCCCCCCCCCCCCCCCCCCCCCCCCCCCCCCCCCCCCCCCCCCCCCCCCCCCCCCCCCCCCCCCCCCCCCCCCCCCCCCCCCCCCCCCCCCCCCCCCCCCCCCCCCCCCCCCCCCCCCCCCCCCCCCCCCCCCCCCCCCCCCCCCCCCCCCCCCCCCCCCCCCCCCCCCCCCCCCCCCCCCCCCCCCCCCCCCCCCCCCCCCCCCCCCCCCCCCCCCCCCCCCCCCCCCCCCCCCCCCCCCCCCCCCCCCCCCCCCCCCCCCCCCCCCCCCCCCCCCCCCCCCCCCCCCCCCCCCCCCCCCCCCCCCCCCCCCCCCCCCCCCCCCCCCCCCCCCCCCCCCCCCCCCCCCCCCCCCCCCCCCCCCCCCCCCCCCCCCCCCCCCCCCCCCCCCCCCCCCCCCCCCCCCCCCCCCCCCCCCCCCCCCCCCCCCCCCCCCCCCCCCCCCCCCCCCCCCCCCCCCCCCCCCCCCCCCCCCCCCCCCCCCCCCCCCCCCCCCCCCCCCCCCCCCCCCCCCCCCCCCCCCCCCCCCCCCCCCCCCCCCCCCCCCCCCCCCCCCCCCCCCCCCCCCCCCCCCCCCCCCCCCCCCCCCCCCCCCCCCCCCCCCCCCCCCCCCCCCCCCCCCCCCCCCCCCCCCCCCCCCCCCCCCCCCCCCCCCCCCCCCCCCCCCCCCCCCCCCCCCCCCCCCCCCCCCCCCCCCCCCCCCCCCCCCCCCCCCCCCCCCCCCCCCCCCCCCCCCCCCCCCCCCCCCCCCCCCCCCCCCCCCCCCCCCCCCCCCCCCCCCCCCCCCCCCCCCCCCCCCCCCCCCCCCCCCCCCCCCCCCCCCCCCCCCCCCCCCCCCCCCCCCCCCCCCCCCCCCCCCCCCCCCCCCCCCCCCCCCCCCCCCCCCCCCCCCCCCCCCCCCCCCCCCCCCCCCCCCCCCCCCCCCCCCCCCCCCCCCCCCCCCCCCCCCCCCCCCCCCCCCCCCCCCCCCCCCCCCCCCCCCCCCCCCCCCCCCCCCCCCCCCCCCCCCCCCCCCCCCCCCCCCCCCCCCCCCCCCCCCCCCCCCCCCCCCCCCCCCCCCCCCCCCCCCCCCCCCCCCACCCCCCCCCCCCCCCCCCCCCCCCCCCCCCCCCCCCCCCCCCCCCCCCCCCCCCCCCCCCCCCCCCCCCCCCCCCCCCCCCCCCCCCCCCCCCCCCCCCCCCCCCCCCCCCCCCCCCCCCCCCCCCCCCCCCCCCCCCCCCCCCCCCCCCCCCCCCCCCCCCCCCCCCCCCCCCCCCCCCCCCCCCCCCCCCCCCCCCCCCCCCCCCCCCCCCCCCCCCCCCCCCCCCCCCCCCCCCCCCCCCCCCCCCCCCCCCCCCCCCCCCCCCCCCCCCCCCCCCCCCCCCCCCCCCCCCCCCCCCCCCCCCCCCCCCCCCCCCCCCCCCCCCCCCCCCCCCCCCCCCCCCCCCCCCCCCCCCCCCCCCCCCCCCCCCCCCCCCCCCCCCCCCCCCCCCCCCCCCCCCCCCCCCCCCCCCCCCCCCCCCCCCCCCCCCCCCCCCCCCCCCCCCCCCCCCCCCCCCCCCCCCCCCCCCCCCCCCCCCCCCCCCCCCCCCCCCCCCCCCCCCCCCCCCCCCCCCCCCCCCCCCCCCCCCCCCCCCCCCCCCCCCCCCCCCCCCCCCCCCCCCCCCCCCCCCCCCCCCCCCCCCCCCCCCCCCCCCCCCCCCCCCCCCCCCCCCCCCCCCCCCCCCCCCCCCCCCCCCCCCCCCCCCCCCCCCCCCCCCCCCCCCCCCCCCCCCCCCCCCCCCCCCCCCCCCCCCCCCCCCCCCCCCCCCCCCCCCCCCCCCCCCCCCCCCCCCCCCCCCCCCCCCCCCCCCCCCCCCCCCCCCCCCCCCCCCCCCCCCCCCCCCCCCCCCCCCCCCCCCCCCCCCCCCCCCCCCCCCCCCCCCCCCCCCCCCCCCCCCCCCCCCCCCCCCCCCCCCCCCCCCCCCCCCCCCCCCCCCCCCCCCCCCCCCCCCCCCCCCCCCCCCCCCCCCCCCCCCCCCCCCCCCCCCCCCCCCCCCCCCCCCCCCCCCCCCCCCCCCCCCCCCCCCCCCCCCCCCCCCCCCCCCCCCCCCCCCCCCCCCCCCCCCCCCCCCCCCCCCCCCCCCCCCCCCCCCCCCCCCCCCCCCCCCCCCCCCCCCCCCCCCCCCCCCCCCCCCCCCCCCCCCCCCCCCCCCCCCCCCCCCCCCCCCCCCCCCCCCCCCCCCCCCCCCCCCCCCCCCCCCCCCCCCCCCCCCCCCCCCCCCCCCCCCCCCCCCCCCCCCCCCCCCCCCCCCCCCCCCCCCCCCCCCCCCCCCCCCCCCCCCCCCCCCCCCCCCCCCCCCCCCCCCCCCCCCCCCCCCCCCCCCCCCCCCCCCCCCCCCCCCCCCCCCCCCCCCCCCCCCCCCCCCCCCCCCCCCCCCCCCCCCCCCCCCCCCCCCCCCCCCCCCCCCCCCCCCCCCCCCCCCCCCCCCCCCCCCCCCCCCCCCCCCCCCCCCCCCCCCCCCCCCCCCCCCCCCCCCCCCCCCCCCCCCCCCCCCCCCCCCCCCCCCCCCCCCCCCCCCCCCCCCCCCCCCCCCCCCCCCCCCCCCCCCCCCCCCCCCCCCCCCCCCCCCCCCCCCCCCCCCCCCCCCCCCCCCCCCCCCCCCCCCCCCCCCCCCCCCCCCCCCCCCCCCCCCCCCCCCCCCCCCCCCCCCCCCCCCCCCCCCCCCCCCCCCCCCCCCCCCCCCCCCCCCCCCCCCCCCCCCCCCCCCCCCCCCCCCCCCCCCCCCCCCCCCCCCCCCCCCCCCCCCCCCCCCCCCCCCCCCCCCCCCCCCCCCCCCCCCCCCCCCCCCCCCCCCCCCCCCCCCCCCCCCCCCCCCCCCCCCCCCCCCCCCCCCCCCCCCCCCCCCCCCCCCCCCCCCCCCCCCCCCCCCCCCCCCCCCCCCCCCCCCCCCCCCCCCCCCCCCCCCCCCCCCCCCCCCCCCCCCCCCCCCCCCCCCCCCCCCCCACCCCCCCCCCCCCCCCCCCCCCCCCCCCCCCCCCCCCCCCCCCCCCCCCCCCCCCCCCCCCCCCCCCCCCCCCCCCCCCCCCCCCCCCCCCCCCCCCCCCCCCCCCCCCCCCCCCCCCCCCCCCCCCCCCCCCCCCCCCCCCCCCCCCCCCCCCCCCCCCCCCCCCCCCCCCCCCCCCCCCCCCCCCCCCCCCCCCCCCCCCCCCCCCCCCCCCCCCCCCCCCCCCCCCCCCCCCCCCCCCCCCCCCCCCCCCCCCCCCCCCCCCCCCCCCCCCCCCCCCCCCCCCCCCCCCCCCCCCCCCCCCCCCCCCCCCCCCCCCCCCCCCCCCCCCCCCCCCCCCCCCCCCCCCCCCCCCCCCCCCCCCCCCCCCCCCCCCCCCCCCCCCCCCCCCCCCCCCCCCCCCCCCCCCCCCCCCCCCCCCCCCCCCCCCCCCCCCCCCCCCCCCCCCCCCCCCCCCCCCCCCCCCCCCCCCCCCCCCCCCCCCCCCCCCCCCCCCCCCCCCCCCCCCCCCCCCCCCCCCCCCCCCCCCCCCCCCCCCCCCCCCCCCCCCCCCCCCCCCCCCCCCCCCCCCCCCCCCCCCCCCCCCCCCCCCCCCCCCCCCCCCCCCCCCCCCCCCCCCCCCCCCCCCCCCCCCCCCCCCCCCCCCCCCCCCCCCCCCCCCCCCCCCCCCCCCCCCCCCCCCCCCCCCCCCCCCCCCCCCCCCCCCCCCCCCCCCCCCCCCCCCCCCCCCCCCCCCCCCCCCCCCCCCCCCCCCCCCCCCCCCCCCCCCCCCCCCCCCCCCCCCCCCCCCCCCCCCCCCCCCCCCCCCCCCCCCCCCCCCCCCCCCCCCCCCCCCCCCCCCCCCCCCCCCCCCCCCCCCCCCCCCCCCCCCCCCCCCCCCCCCCCCCCCCCCCCCCCCCCCCCCCCCCCCCCCCCCCCCCCCCCCCCCCCCCCCCCCCCCCCCCCCCCCCCCCCCCCCCCCCCCCCCCCCCCCCCCCCCCCCCCCCCCCCCCCCCCCCCCCCCCCCCCCCCCCCCCCCCCCCCCCCCCCCCCCCCCCCCCCCCCCCCCCCCCCCCCCCCCCCCCCCCCCCCCCCCCCCCCCCCCCCCCCCCCCCCCCCCCCCCCCCCCCCCCCCCCCCCCCCCCCCCCCCCCCCCCCCCCCCCCCCCCCCCCCCCCCCCCCCCCCCCCCCCCCCCCCCCCCCCCCCCCCCCCCCCCCCCCCCCCCCCCCCCCCCCCCCCCCCCCCCCCCCCCCCCCCCCCCCCCCCCCCCCCCCCCCCCCCCCCCCCCCCCCCCCCCCCCCCCCCCCCCCCCCCCCCCCCCCCCCCCCCCCCCCCCCCCCCCCCCCCCCCCCCCCCCCCCCCCCCCCCCCCCCCCCCCCCCCCCCCCCCCCCCCCCCCCCCCCCCCCCCCCCCCCCCCCCCCCCCCCCCCCCCCCCCCCCCCCCCCCCCCCCCCCCCCCCCCCCCCCCCCCCCCCCCCCCCCCCCCCCCCCCCCCCCCCCCCCCCCCCCCCCCCCCCCCCCCCCCCCCCCCCCCCCCCCCCCCCCCCCCCCCCCCCCCCCCCCCCCCCCCCCCCCCCCCCCCCCCCCCCCCCCCCCCCCCCCCCCCCCCCCCCCCCCCCCCCCCCCCCCCCCCCCCCCCCCCCCCCCCCCCCCCCCCCCCCCCCCCCCCCCCCCCCCCCCCCCCCCCCCCCCCCCCCCCCCCCCCCCCCCCCCCCCCCCCCCCCCCCCCCCCCCCCCCCCCCCCCCCCCCCCCCCCCCCCCCCCCCCCCCCCCCCCCCCCCCCCCCCCCCCCCCCCCCCCCCCCCCCCCCCCCCCCCCCCCCCCCCCCCCCCCCCCCCCCCCCCCCCCCCCCCCCCCCCCCCCCCCCCCCCCCCCCCCCCCCCCCCCCCCCCCCCCCCACCCCCCCCCCCCCCCCCCCCCCCCCCCCCCCCCCCCCCCCCCCCCCCCCCCCCCCCCCCCCCCCCCCCCCCCCCCCCCCCCCCCCCCCCCCCCCCCCCCCCCCCCCCCCCCCCCCCCCCCCCCCCCCCCCCCCCCCCCCCCCCCCCCCCCCCCCCCCCCCCCCCCCCCCCCCCCCCCCCCCCCCCCCCCCCCCCCCCCCCCCCCCCCCCCCCCCCCCCCCCCCCCCCCCCCCCCCCCCCCCCCCCCCCCCCCCCCCCCCCCCCCCCCCCCCCCCCCCCCCCCCCCCCCCCCCCCCCCCCCCCCCCCCCCCCCCCCCCCCCCCCCCCCCCCCCCCCCCCCCCCCCCCCCCCCCCCCCCCCCCCCCCCCCCCCCCCCCCCCCCCCCCCCCCCCCCCCCCCCCCCCCCCCCCCCCCCCCCCCCCCCCCCCCCCCCCCCCCCCCCCCCCCCCCCCCCCCCCCCCCCCCCCCCCCCCCCCCCCCCCCCCCCCCCCCCCCCCCCCCCCCCCCCCCCCCCCCCCCCCCCCCCCCCCCCCCCCCCCCCCCCCCCCCCCCCCCCCCCCCCCCCCCCCCCCCCCCCCCCCCCCCCCCCCCCCCCCCCCCCCCCCCCCCCCCCCCCCCCCCCCCCCCCCCCCCCCCCCCCCCCCCCCCCCCCCCCCCCCCCCCCCCCCCCCCCCCCCCCCCCCCCCCCCCCCCCCCCCCCCCCCCCCCCCCCCCCCCCCCCCCCCCCCCCCCCCCCCCCCCCCCCCCCCCCCCCCCCCCCCCCCCCCCCCCCCCCCCCCCCCCCCCCCCCCCCCCCCCCCCCCCCCCCCCCCCCCCCCCCCCCCCCCCCCCCCCCCCCCCCCCCCCCCCCCCCCCCCCCCCCCCCCCCCCCCCCCCCCCCCCCCCCCCCCCCCCCCCCCCCCCCCCCCCCCCCCCCCCCCCCCCCCCCCCCCCCCCCCCCCCCCCCCCCCCCCCCCCCCCCCCCCCCCCCCCCCCCCCCCCCCCCCCCCCCCCCCCCCCCCCCCCCCCCCCCCCCCCCCCCCCCCCCCCCCCCCCCCCCCCCCCCCCCCCCCCCCCCCCCCCCCCCCCCCCCCCCCCCCCCCCCCCCCCCCCCCCCCCCCCCCCCCCCCCCCCCCCCCCCCCCCCCCCCCCCCCCCCCCCCCCCCCCCCCCCCCCCCCCCCCCCCCCCCCCCCCCCCCCCCCCCCCCCCCCCCCCCCCCCCCCCCCCCCCCCCCCCCCCCCCCCCCCCCCCCCCCCCCCCCCCCCCCCCCCCCCCCCCCCCCCCCCCCCCCCCCCCCCCCCCCCCCCCCCCCCCCCCCCCCCCCCCCCCCCCCCCCCCCCCCCCCCCCCCCCCCCCCCCCCCCCCCCCCCCCCCCCCCCCCCCCCCCCCCCCCCCCCCCCCCCCCCCCCCCCCCCCCCCCCCCCCCCCCCCCCCCCCCCCCCCCCCCCCCCCCCCCCCCCCCCCCCCCCCCCCCCCCCCCCCCCCCCCCCCCCCCCCCCCCCCCCCCCCCCCCCCCCCCCCCCCCCCCCCCCCCCCCCCCCCCCCCCCCCCCCCCCCCCCCCCCCCCCCCCCCCCCCCCCCCCCCCCCCCCCCCCCCCCCCCCCCCCCCCCCCCCCCCCCCCCCCCCCCCCCCCCCCCCCCCCCCCCCCCCCCCCCCCCCCCCCCCCCCCCCCCCCCCCCCCCCCCCCCCCCCCCCCCCCCCCCCCCCCCCCCCCCCCCCCCCCCCCCCCCCCCCCCCCCCCCCCCCCCCCCCCCCCCCCCCCCCCCCCCCCCCCCCCCCCCCCCCCCCCCCCCCCCCCCCCCCCCCCCCCCCCCCCCCCCCCCCCCCCCCCCCCCCCCCCCCCCCCCCCCCCCCCCCCCCCCCCCCCCCCCCCCCCCCCCCCCCCCCCCCCCCCCCCCCCCCCCCCCCCCCCCCCCCCCCCCCCCCCCCCCCCCCCCCCCCCCCCCCCCCCCCCCCCCCCCCCCCCCCCCCCCCCCCCCCCCCCCCCCCCCCCCCCCCCCCCCCCCCCCCCCCCCCCCCCCCCCCCCCCCCCCCCCCCCCCCCCCCCCCCCCCCCCCCCCCCCCCCCCCCCCCCCCCCCCCCCCCCCCCCCCCCCCCCCCCCCCCCCCCCCCCCCCCCCCCCCCCCCCCCCCCCCCCCCCCCCCCCCCCCCCCCCCCCCCCCCCCCCCCCCCCCCCCCCCCCCCCCCCCCCCCCCCCCCCCCCCCCCCCCCCCCCCCCCCCCCCCCCCCCCCCCCCCCCCCCCCCCCCCCCCCCCCCCCCCCCCCCCCCCCCCCCCCCCCCCCCCCCCCCCCCCCCCCCCCCCCCCCCCCCCCCCCCCCCCCCCCCCCCCCCCCCCCCCCCCCCCCCCCCCCCCCCCCCCCCCCCCCCCCCCCCCCCCCCCCCCCCCCCCCCCCCCCCCCCCCCCCCCCCCCCCCCCCCCCCCCCCCCCCCCCCCCCCCCCCCCCCCCCCCCCCCCCCCCCCCCCCCCCCCCCCCCCCCCCCCCCCCCCCCCCCCCCCCCCCCCCCCCCCCCCCCCCCCCCCCCCCCCCCCCCCCCCCCCCCCCCCCCCCCCCCCCCCCCCCCCCCCCCCCCCCCCCCCCCCCCCCCCCCCCCCCCCCCCCCCCCCCCCCCCCCCCCCCCCCCCCCCCCCCCCCCCCCCCCCCCCCCCCCCCCCCCCCCCCCCCCCCCCCCCCCCCCCCCCCCCCCCCCCCCCCCCCCCCCCCCCCCCCCCCCCCCCCCCCCCCCCCCCCCCCCCCCCCCCCCCCCCCCCCCCCCCCCCCCCCCCCCCCCCCCCCCCCCCCCCCCCCCCCCCCCCCCCCCCCCCCCCCCCCCCCCCCCCCCCCCCACCCCCCCCCCCCCCCCCCCCCCCCCCCCCCCCCCCCCCCCCCCCCCCCCCCCCCCCCCCCCCCCCCCCCCCCCCCCCCCCCCCCCCCCCCCCCCCCCCCCCCCCCCCCCCCCCCCCCCCCCCCCCCCCCCCCCCCCCCCCCCCCCCCCCCCCCCCCCCCCCCCCCCCCCCCCCCCCCCCCCCCCCCCCCCCCCCCCCCCCCCCCCCCCCCCCCCCCCCCCCCCCCCCCCCCCCCCCCCCCCCCCCCCCCCCCCCCCCCCCCCCCCCCCCCCCCCCCCCCCCCCCCCCCCCCCCCCCCCCCCCCCCCCCCCCCCCCCCCCCCCCCCCCCCCCCCCCCCCCCCCCCCCCCCCCCCCCCCCCCCCCCCCCCCCCCCCCCCCCCCCCCCCCCCCCCCCCCCCCCCCCCCCCCCCCCCCCCCCCCCCCCCCCCCCCCCCCCCCCCCCCCCCCCCCCCCCCCCCCCCCCCCCCCCCCCCCCCCCCCCCCCCCCCCCCCCCCCCCCCCCCCCCCCCCCCCCCCCCCCCCCCCCCCCCCCCCCCCCCCCCCCCCCCCCCCCCCCCCCCCCCCCCCCCCCCCCCCCCCCCCCCCCCCCCCCCCCCCCCCCCCCCCCCCCCCCCCCCCCCCCCCCCCCCCCCCCCCCCCCCCCCCCCCCCCCCCCCCCCCCCCCCCCCCCCCCCCCCCCCCCCCCCCCCCCCCCCCCCCCCCCCCCCCCCCCCCCCCCCCCCCCCCCCCCCCCCCCCCCCCCCCCCCCCCCCCCCCCCCCCCCCCCCCCCCCCCCCCCCCCCCCCCCCCCCCCCCCCCCCCCCCCCCCCCCCCCCCCCCCCCCCCCCCCCCCCCCCCCCCCCCCCCCCCCCCCCCCCCCCCCCCCCCCCCCCCCCCCCCCCCCCCCCCCCCCCCCCCCCCCCCCCCCCCCCCCCCCCCCCCCCCCCCCCCCCCCCCCCCCCCCCCCCCCCCCCCCCCCCCCCCCCCCCCCCCCCCCCCCCCCCCCCCCCCCCCCCCCCCCCCCCCCCCCCCCCCCCCCCCCCCCCCCCCCCCCCCCCCCCCCCCCCCCCCCCCCCCCCCCCCCCCCCCCCCCCCCCCCCCCCCCCCCCCCCCCCCCCCCCCCCCCCCCCCCCCCCCCCCCCCCCCCCCCCCCCCCCCCCCCCCCCCCCCCCCCCCCCCCCCCCCCCCCCCCCCCCCCCCCCCCCCCCCCCCCCCCCCCCCCCCCCCCCCCCCCCCCCCCCCCCCCCCCCCCCCCCCCCCCCCCCCCCCCCCCCCCCCCCCCCCCCCCCCCCCCCCCCCCCCCCCCCCCCCCCCCCCCCCCCCCCCCCCCCCCCCCCCCCCCCCCCCCCCCCCCCCCCCCCCCCCCCCCCCCCCCCCCCCCCCCCCCCCCCCCCCCCCCCCCCCCCCCCCCCCCCCCCCCCCCCCCCCCACCCCCCCCCCCCCCCCCCCCCCCCCCCCCCCCCCCCCCCCCCCCCCCCCCCCCCCCCCCCCCCCCCCCCCCCCCCCCCCCCCCCCCCCCCCCCCCCCCCCCCCCCCCCCCCCCCCCCCCCCCCCCCCCCCCCCCCCCCCCCCCCCCCCCCCCCCCCCCCCCCCCCCCCCCCCCCCCCCCCCCCCCCCCCCCCCCCCCCCCCCCCCCCCCCCCCCCCCCCCCCCCCCCCCCCCCCCCCCCCCCCCCCCCCCCCCCCCCCCCCCCCCCCCCCCCCCCCCCCCCCCCCCCCCCCCCCCCCCCCCCCCCCCCCCCCCCCCCCCCCCCCCCCCCCCCCCCCCCCCCCCCCCCCCCCCCCCCCCCCCCCCCCCCCCCCCCCCCCCCCCCCCCCCCCCCCCCCCCCCCCCCCCCCCCCCCCCCCCCCCCCCCCCCCCCCCCCCCCCCCCCCCCCCCCCCCCCCCCCCCCCCCCCCCCCCCCCCCCCCCCCCCCCCCCCCCCCCCCCCCCCCCCCCCCCCCCCCCCCCCCCCCCCCCCCCCCCCCCCCCCCCCCCCCCCCCCCCCCCCCCCCCCCCCCCCCCCCCCCCCCCCCCCCCCCCCCCCCCCCCCCCCCCCCCCCCCCCCCCCCCCCCCCCCCCCCCCCCCCCCCCCCCCCCCCCCCCCCCCCCCCCCCCCCCCCCCCCCCCCCCCCCCCCCCCCCCCCCCCCCCCCCCCCCCCCCCCCCCCCCCCCCCCCCCCCCCCCCCCCCCCCCCCCCCCCCCCCCCCCCCCCCCCCCCCCCCCCCCCCCCCCCCCCCCCCCCCCCCCCCCCCCCCCCCCCCCCCCCCCCCCCCCCCCCCCCCCCCCCCCCCCCCCCCCCCCCCCCCCCCCCCCCCCCCCCCCCCCCCCCCCCCCCCCCCCCCCCCCCCCCCCCCCCCCCCCCCCCCCCCCCCCCCCCCCCCCCCCCCCCCCCCCCCCCCCCCCCCCCCCCCCCCCCCCACCCCCCCCCCCCCCCCCCCCCCCCCCCCCCCCCCCCCCCCCCCCCCCCCCCCCCCCCCCCCCCCCCCCCCCCCCCCCCCCCCCCCCCCCCCCCCCCCCCCCCCCCCCCCCCCCCCCCCCCCCCCCCCCCCCCCCCCCCCCCCCCCCCCCCCCCCCCCCCCCCCCCCCCCCCCCCCCCCCCCCCCCCCCCCCCCCCCCCCCCCCCCCCCCCCCCCCCCCCCCCCCCCCCCCCCCCCCCCCCCCCCCCCCCCCCCCCCCCCCCCCCCCCCCCCCCCCCCCCCCCCCCCCCCCCCCCCCCCCCCCCCCCCCCCCCCCCCCCCCCCCCCCCCCCCCCCCCCCCCCCCCCCCCCCCCCCCCCCCCCCCCCCCCCCCCCCCCCCCCCCCCCCCCCCCCCCCCCCCCCCCCCCCCCCCCCCCCCCCCCCCCCCCCCCCCCCCCCCCCCCCCCCCCCCCCCCCCCCCCCCCCCCCCCCCCCCCCCCCCCCCCCCCCCCCCCCCCCCCCCCCCCCCCCCCCCCCCCCCCCCCCCCCCCCCCCCCCCCCCCCCCCCCCCCCCCCCCCCCCCCCCCCCCCCCCCCCCCCCCCCCCCCCCCCCCCCCCCCCCCCCCCCCCCCCCCCCCCCCCCCCCCCCCCCCCCCCCCCCCCCCCCCCCCCCCCCCCCCCCCCCCCCCCCCCCCCCCCCCCCCCCCCCCCCCCCCCCCCCCCCCCCCCCCCCCCCCCCCCCCCCCCCCCCCCCCCCCCCCCCCCCCCCCCCCCCCCCCCCCCCCCCCCCCCCCCCCCCCCCCCCCCCCCCCCCCCCCCCCCCCCCCCCCCCCCCCCCCCCCCCCCCCCCCCCCCCCCCCCCCCCCCCCCCCCCCCCCCCCCCCCCCCCCCCCCCCCCCCCCCCCCCCCCCCCCCCCCCCCCCCCCCCCCCCCCCCCCCCCCCCCCCCCCCCCCCCCCCCCCCCCCCCCCCCCCCCCCCCCCCCCCCCCCCCCCCCCCCCCCCCCCCCCCCCCCCCCCCCCCCCCCCCCCCCCCCCCCCCCCCCCCCCCCCCCCCCCCCCCCCCCCCCCCCCCCCCCCCCCCCCCCCCCCCCCCCCCCCCCCCCCCCCCCCCCCCCCCCCCCCCCCCCCCCCCCCCCCCCCCCCCCCCCCCCCCCCCCCCCCCCCCCCCCCCCCCCCCCCCCCCCCCCCCCCCCCCCCCCCCCCCCCCCCCCCCCCCCCCCCCCCCCCCCCCCCCCCCCCCCCCCCCCCCCCCCCCCCCCCCCCCCCCCCCCCCCCCCCCCCCCCCCCCCCCCCCCCCCCCCCCCCCCCCCCCCCCCCCCCCCCCCCCCCCCCCCCCCCCCCCCCCCCCCCCCCCCCCCCCCCCCCCCCCCCCCCCCCCCCCCCCCCCCCCCCCCCCCCCCCCCCCCCCCCCCCCCCCCCCCCCCCCCCCCCCCCCCCCCCCCCCCCCCCCCCCCCCCCCCCCCCCCCCCCCCCCCCCCCCCCCCCCCCCCCCCCCCCCCCCCCCCCCCCCCCCCCCCCCCCCCCCCCCCCCCCCCCCCCCCCCCCCCCCCCCCCCCCCCCCCCCCCCCCCCCCCCCCCCCCCCCCCCCCCCCCCCCCCCCCCCCCCCCCCCCCCCCCCCCCCCCCCCCCCCCCCCCCCCCCCCCCCCCCCCCCCCCCCCCCCCCCCCCCCCCCCCCCCCCCCCCCCCCCCCCCCCCCCCCCCCCCCCCCCCCCCCCCCCCCCCCCCCCCCCCCCCCCCCCCCCCCCCCCCCCCCCCCCCCCCCCCCCCCCCCCCCCCCCCCCCCCCCCCCCCCCCCCCCCCCCCCCCCCCCCCCCCCCCCCCCCCCCCCCCCCCCCCCCCCCCCCCCCCCCCCCCCCCCCCCCCCCCCCCCCCCCCCCCCCCCCCCCCCCCCCCCCCCCCCCCCCCCCCCCCCCCCCCCCCCCCCCCCCCCCCCCCCCCCCCCCCCCCCCCCCCCCCCCCCCCCCCCCCCCCCCCCCCACCCCCCCCCCCCCCCCCCCCCCCCCCCCCCCCCCCCCCCCCCCCCCCCCCCCCCCCCCCCCCCCCCCCCCCCCCCCCCCCCCCCCCCCCCCCCCCCCCCCCCCCCCCCCCCCCCCCCCCCCCCCCCCCCCCCCCCCCCCCCCCCCCCCCCCCCCCCCCCCCCCCCCCCCCCCCCCCCCCCCCCCCCCCCCCCCCCCCCCCCCCCCCCCCCCCCCCCCCCCCCCCCCCCCCCCCCCCCCCCCCCCCCCCCCCCCCCCCCCCCCCCCCCCCCCCCCCCCCCCCCCCCCCCCCCCCCCCCCCCCCCCCCCCCCCCCCCCCCCCCCCCCCCCCCCCCCCCCCCCCCCCCCCCCCCCCCCCCCCCCCCCCCCCCCCCCCCCCCCCCCCCCCCCCCCCCCCCCCCCCCCCCCCCCCCCCCCCCCCCCCCCCCCCCCCCCCCCCCCCCCCCCCCCCCCCCCCCCCCCCCCCCCCCCCCCCCCCCCCCCCCCCCCCCCCCCCCCCCCCCCCCCCCCCCCCCCCCCCCCCCCCCCCCCCCCCCCCCCCCCCCCCCCCCCCCCCCCCCCCCCCCCCCCCCCCCCCCCCCCCCCCCCCCCCCCCCCCCCCCCCCCCCCCCCCCCCCCCCCCCCCCCCCCCCCCCCCCCCCCCCCCCCCCCCCCCCCCCCCCCCCCCCCCCCCCCCCCCCCCCCCCCCCCCCCCCCCCCCCCCCCCCCCCCCCCCCCCCCCCCCCCCCCCCCCCCCCCCCCCCCCCCCCCCCCCCCCCCCCCCCCCCCCCCCCCCCCCCCCCCCCCCCCCCCCCCCCCCCCCCCCCCCCCCCCCCCCCCCCCCCCCCCCCCCCCCCCCCCCCCCCCCCCCCCCCCCCCCCCCCCCCCCCCCCCCCCCCCCCCCCCCCCCCCCCCCCCCCCCCCCCCCCCCCCCCCCCCCCCCCCCCCCCCCCCCCCCCCCCCCCCCCCCCCCCCCCCCCCCCCCCCCCCCCCCCCCCCCCCCCCCCCCCCCCCCCCCCCCCCCCCCCCCCCCCCCCCCCCCCCCCCCCCCCCCCCCCCCCCCCCCCCCCCCCCCCCCCCCCCCCCCCCCCCCCCCCCCCCCCCCCCCCCCCCCCCCCCCCCCCCCCCCCCCCCCCCCCCCCCCCCCCCCCCCCCCCCCCCCCCCCCCCCCCCCCCCCCCCCCCCCCCCCCCCCCCCCCCCCCCCCCCCCCCCCCCCCCCCCCCCCCCCCCCCCCCCCCCCCCCCCCCCCCCCCCCCCCCCCCCCCCCCCCCCCCCCCCCCCCCCCCCCCCCCCCCCCCCCCCCCCCCCCCCCCCCCCCCCCCCCCCCCCCCCCCCCCCCCCCCCCCCCCCCCCCCCCCCCCCCCCCCCCCCCCCCCCCCCCCCCCCCCCCCCCCCCCCCCCCCCCCCCCCCCCACCCCCCCCCCCCCCCCCCCCCCCCCCCCCCCCCCCCCCCCCCCCCCCCCCCCCCCCCCCCCCCCCCCCCCCCCCCCCCCCCCCCCCCCCCCCCCCCCCCCCCCCCCCCCCCCCCCCCCCCCCCCCCCCCCCCCCCCCCCCCCCCCCCCCCCCCCCCCCCCCCCCCCCCCCCCCCCCCCCCCCCCCCCCCCCCCCCCCCCCCCCCCCCCCCCCCCCCCCCCCCCCCCCCCCCCCCCCCCCCCCCCCCCCCCCCCCCCCCCCCCCCCCCCCCCCCCCCCCCCCCCCCCCCCCCCCCCCCCCCCCCCCCCCCCCCCCCCCCCCCCCCCCCCCCCCCCCCCCCCCCCCCCCCCCCCCCCCCCCCCCCCCCCCCCCCCCCCCCCCCCCCCCCCCCCCCCCCCCCCCCCCCCCCCCCCCCCCCCCCCCCCCCCCCCCCCCCCCCCCCCCCCCCCCCCCCCCCCCCCCCCCCCCCCCCCCCCCCCCCCCCCCCCCCCCCCCCCCCCCCCCCCCCCCCCCCCCCCCCCCCCCCCCCCCCCCCCCCCCCCCCCCCCCCCCCCCCCCCCCCCCCCCCCCCCCCCCCCCCCCCCCCCCCCCCCCCCCCCCCCCCCCCCCCCCCCCCCCCCCCCCCCCCCCCCCCCCCCCCCCCCCCCCCCCCCCCCCCCCCCCCCCCCCCCCCCCCCCCCCCCCCCCCCCCCCCCCCCCCCCCCCCCCCCCCCCCCCCCCCCCCCCCCCCCCCCCCCCCCCCCCCCCCCCCCCCCCCCCCCCCCCCCCCCCCCCCCCCCCCCCCCCCCCCCCCCCCCCCCCCCCCCCCCCCCCCCCCCCCCCCCCCCCCCCCCCCCCCCCCCCCCCCCCCCCCCCCCCCCCCCCCCCCCCCCCCCCCCCCCCCCCCCCCCCCCCCCCCCCCCCCCCCCCCCCCCCCCCCCCCCCCCCCCCCCCCCCCCCCCCCCCCCCCCCCCCCCCCCCCCCCCCCCCCCCCCCCCCCCCCCCCCCCCCCCCCCCCCCCCCCCCCCCCCCCCCCCCCCCCCCCCCCCCCCCCCCCCCCCCCCCCCCCCCCCCCCCCCCCCCCCCCCCCCCCCCCCCCCCCCCCCCCCCCCCCCCCCCCCCCCCCCCCCCCCCCCCCCCCCCCCCCCCCCCCCCCCCCCCCCCCCCCCCCCCCCCCCCCCCCCCCCCCCCCCCCCCCCCCCCCCCCCCCCCCCCCCCCCCCCCCCCCCCCCCCCCCCCCCCCCCCCCCCCCCCCCCCCCCCCCCCCCCCCCCCCCCCCCCCCCCCCCCCCCCCCCCCCCCCCCCCCCCCCCCCCCCCCCCCCCCCCCCCCCCCCCCCCCCCCCCCCCCCCCCCCCCCCCCCCCCCCCCCCCCCCCCCCCCCCCCCCCCCCCCCCCCCCCCCCCCCCCCCCCCCCCCCCCCCCCCCCCCCCCCCCCCCCCCCCCCCCCCCCCCCCCCCCCCCCCCCCCCCCCCCCCCCCCCCCCCCCCCCCCCCCCCCCCCCCCCCCCCCCCCCCCCCCCCCCCCCCCCCCCCCCCCCCCCCCCCCCCCCCCCCCCCCCCCCCCCCCCCCCCCCCCCCCCCCCCCCCCCCCCCCCCCCCCCCCCCCCCCCCCCCCCCCCCCCCCCCCCCCCCCCCCCCCCCCCCCCCCCCCCCCCCCCCCCCCCCCCCCCCCCCCCCCCCCCCCCCCCCCCCCCCCCCCCCCCCCCCCCCCCCCCCCCCCCCCCCCCCCCCCCCCCCCCCCCCCCCCCCCCCCCCCCCCCCCCCCCCCCCCCCCCCCCCCCCCCCCCCCCCCCCCCCCCCCCCCCCCCCCCCCCCCCCCCCCCCCCCCCCCCCCCCCCCCCCCCCCCCCCCCCCCCCCCCCCCCCCCCCCCCCCCCCCCCCCCCCCCCCCCCCCCCCCCCCCCCCCCCCCCCCCCCCCCCCCCCCCCCCCCCCCCCCCCCCCCCCCCCCCCCCCCCCCCCCCCCCCCCCCCCCCCCCCCCCCCCCCCCCCCCCCCCCCCCCCCCCCCCCCCCCCCCCCCCCCCCCCCCCCCCCCCCCCCCCCCCCCCCCCCCCCCCCCCCCCCCCCCCCCCCCCCCCCCCCCCCCCCCCCCCCCCCCCCCCCCCCCCCCCCCCCCCCCCCCCCCCCCCCCCCCCCCCCCCCCCCCCCCCCCCCCCCCCCCCCCCCCCCCCCCCCCCCCCCCCCCCCCCCCCCCCCCCCCCCCCCCCCCCCCCCCCCCCCCCCCCCCCCCCCCCCCCCCCCCCCCCCCCCCCCCCCCCCCCCCCCCCCCCCCCCCCCCCCCCCCCCCCCCCCCCCCCCCCCCCCCCCCCCCCCCCCCCCCCCCCCCCCCCCCCCCCCCCCCCCCCCCCCCCCCCCCCCCCCCCCCCCCCCCCCCCCCCCCCCCCCCCCCCCCCCCCCCCCCCCCCCCCCCCCCCCCCCCCCCCCCCCCCCCCCCCCCCCCCCCCCCCCCCCCCCCCCCCCCCCCCCCCCCCCCCCCCCCCCCCCCCCCCCCCCCCCCCCCCCCCCCCCCCCCCCCCCCCCCCCCCCCCCCCCCCCCCCCCCCCCCCCCCCCCCCCCCCCCCCCCCCCCCCCCCCCCCCCCCCCCCCCCCCCCCCCCCCCCCCCCCCCCCCCCCCCCCCCCCCCCCCCCCCCCCCCCCCCCCCCCCCCCCCCCCCCCCCCCCCCCCCCCCCCCCCCCCCCCCCCCCCCCCCCCCCCCCCCCCCCCCCCCCCCCCCCCCCCCCCCCCCCCCCCCCCCCCCCCCCCCCCCCCCCCCCCCCCCCCCCCCCCCCCCCCCCCCCCCCCCCCCCCCCCCCCCCCCCCCCCCCCCCCCCCCCCCCCCCCCCCCCCCCCCCCCCCCCCCCCCCCCCCCCCCCCCCCCCCCCCCCCCCCCCCCCCCCCCCCCCCCCCCCCCCCCCCCCCCCCCCCCCCCCCCCCCCCCCCCCCCCCCCCCCCCCCCCCCCCCCCCCCCCCCCCCCCCCCCCCCCCCCCCCCCCCCCCCCCCCCCCCCCCCCCCCCCCCCCCCCCCCCCCCCCCCCCCCCCCCCCCCCCCCCCCCCCCCCCCCCCCCCCCCCCCCCCCCCCCCCCCCCCCCCCCCCCCCCCCCCCCCCCCCCCCCCCCCCCCCCCCCCCCCCCCCCCCCCCCCCCCCCCCCCCCCCCCCCCCCCCCCCCCCCCCCCCCCCCCCCCCCCCCCCCCCCCCCCCCCCCCCCCCCCCCCCCCCCCCCCCCCCCCCCCCCCCCCCCCCCCCCCCCCCCCCCCCCCCCCCCCCCCCCCCCCCCCCCCCCCCCCCCCCCCCCCCCCCCCCCCCCCCCCCCCCCCCCCCCCCCCCCCCCCCCCCCCCCCCCCCCCCCCCCCCCCCCCCCCCCCCCCCCCCCCCCCCCCCCCCCCCCCCCCCCCCCCCCCCCCCCCCCCCCCCCCCCCCCCCCCCCCCCCCCCCCCCCCCCCCCCCCCCCCCCCCCCCCCCCCCCCCCCCCCCCCCCCCCCCCCCCCCCCCCCCCCCCCCCCCCCCCCCCCCCCCCCCCCCCCCCCCCCCCCCCCCCCCCCCCCCCCCCCCCCCCCCCCCCCCCCCCCCCCCCCCCCCCCCCCCCCCCCCCCCCCCCCCCCCCCCCCCCCCCCCCCCCCCCCCCCCCCCCCCCCCCCCCCCCCCCCCCCCCCCCCCCCCCCCCCCCCCCCCCCCCCCCCCCCCCCCCCCCCCCCCCCCCCCCCCCCCCCCCCCCCCCCCCCCCCCCCCCCCCCCCCCCCCCCCCCCCCCCCCCCCCCCCCCCCCCCCCCCCCCCCCCCCCCCCCCCCCCCCCCCCCCCCCCCCCCCCCCCCCCCCCCCCCCCCCCCCCCCCCCCCCCCCCCCCCCCCCCCCCCCCCCCCCCCCCCCCCCCCCCCCCCCCCCCCCCCCCCCCCCCCCCCCCCCCCCCCCCCCCCCCCCCCCCCCCCCCCCCCCCCCCCCCCCCCCCCCCCCCCCCCCCCCCCCCCCCCCCCCCCCCCCCCCCCCCCCCCCCCCCCCCCCCCCCCCCCCCCCCCCCCCCCCCCCCCCCCCCCCCCCCCCCCCCCCCCCCCCCCCCCCCCCCCCCCCCCCCCCCCCCCCCCCCCCCCCCCCCCCCCCCCCCCCCCCCCCCCCCCCCCCCCCCCCCCCCCCCCCCCCCCCCCCCCCCCCCCCCCCCCCCCCCCCCCCCCCCCCCCCCCCCCCCCCCCCCCCCCCCCCCCCCCCCCCCCCCCCCCCCCCCCCCCCCCCCCCCCCCCCCCCCCCCCCCCCCCCCCCCCCCCCCCCCCCCCCCCCCCCCCCCCCCCCCCCCCCCCCCCCCCCCCCCCCCCCCCCCCCCCCCCCCCCCCCCCCCCCCCCCCCCCCCCCCCCCCCCCCCCCCCCCCCCCCCCCCCCCCCCCCCCCCCCCCCCCCCCCCCCCCCCCCCCCCCCCCCCCCCCCCCCCCCCCCCCCCCCCCCCCCCCCCCCCCCCCCCCCCCCCCCCCCCCCCCCCCCCCCCCCCCCCCCCCCCCCCCCCCCCCCCCCCCCCCCCCCCCCCCCCCCCCCCCCCCCCCCCCCCCCCCCCCCCCCCCCCCCCCCCCCCCCCCCCCCCCCCCCCCCCCCCCCCCCCCCCCCCCCCCCCCCCCCCCCCCCCCCCCCCCCCCCCCCCCCCCCCCCCCCCCCCCCCCCCCCCCCCCCCCCCCCCCCCCCCCCCCCCCCCCCCCCCCCCCCCCCCCCCCCCCCCCCCCCCCCCCCCCCCCCCCCCCCCCCCCCCCCCCCCCCCCCCCCCCCCCCCCCCCCCCCCCCCCCCCCCCCCCCCCCCCCCCCCCCCCCCCCCCCCCCCCCCCCCCCCCCCCCCCCCCCCCCCCCCCCCCCCCCCCCCCCCCCCCCCCCCCCCCCCCCCCCCCCCCCCCCCCCCCCCCCCCCCCCCCCCCCCCCCCCCCCCCCCCCCCCCCCCCCCCCCCCCCCCCCCCCCCCCCCCCCCCCCCCCCCCCCCCCCCCCCCCCCCCCCCCCCCCCCCCCCCCCCCCCCCCCCCCCCCCCCCCCCCCCCCCCCCCCCCCCCCCCCCCCCCCCCCCCCCCCCCCCCCCCCCCCCCCCCCCCCCCCCCCCCCCCCCCCCCCCCCCCCCCCCCCCCCCCCCCCCCCCCCCCCCCCCCCCCCCCCCCCCCCCCCCCCCCCCCCCCCCCCCCCCCCCCCCCCCCCCCCCCCCCCCCCCCCCCCCCCCCCCCCCCCCCCCCCCCCCCCCCCCCCCCCCCCCCCCCCCCCCCCCCCCCCCCCCCCCCCCCCCCCCCCCCCCCCCCCCCCCCCCCCCCCCCCCCCCCCCCCCCCCCCCCCCCCCCCCCCCCCCCCCCCCCCCCCCCCCCCCCCCCCCCCCCCCCCCCCCCCCCCCCCCCCCCCCCCCCCCCCCCCCCCCCCCCCCCCCCCCCCCCCCCCCCCCCCCCCCCCCCCCCCCCCCCCCCCCCCCCCCCCCCCCCCCCCCCCCCCCCCCCCCCCCCCCCCCCCCCCCCCCCCCCCCCCCCCCCCCCCCCCCCCCCCCCCCCCCCCCCCCCCCCCCCCCCCCCCCCCCCCCCCCCCCCCCCCCCCCCCCCCCCCCCCCCCCCCCCCCCCCCCCCCCCCCCCCCCCCCCCCCCCCCCCCCCCCCCCCCCCCCCCCCCCCCCCCCCCCCCCCCCCCCCCCCCCCCCCCCCCCCCCCCCCCCCCCCCCCCCCCCCCCCCCCCCCCCCCCCCCCCCCCCCCCCCCCCCCCCCCCCCCCCCCCCCCCCCCCCCCCCCCCCCCCCCCCCCCCCCCCCCCCCCCCCCCCCCCCCCCCCCCCCCCCCCCCCCCCCCCCCCCCCCCCCCCCCCCCCCCCCCCCCCCCCCCCCCCCCCCCCCCCCCCCCCCCCCCCCCCCCCCCCCCCCCCCCCCCCCCCCCCCCCCCCCCCCCCCCCCCCCCCCCCCCCCCCCCCCCCCCCCCCCCCCCCCCCCCCCCCCCCCCCCCCCCCCCCCCCCCCCCCCCCCCCCCCCCCCCCCCCCCCCCCCCCCCCCCCCCCCCCCCCCCCCCCCCCCCCCCCCCCCCCCCCCCCCCCCCCCCCCCCCCCCCCCCCCCCCCCCCCCCCCCCCCCCCCCCCCCCCCCCCCCCCCCCCCCCCCCCCCCCCCCCCCCCCCCCCCCCCCCCCCCCCCCCCCCCCCCCCCCCCCCCCCCCCCCCCCCCCCCCCCCCCCCCCCCCCCCCCCCCCCCCCCCCCCCCCCCCCCCCCCCCCCCCCCCCCCCCCCCCCCCCCCCCCCCCCCCCCCCCCCCCCCCCCCCCCCCCCCCCCCCCCCCCCCCCCCCCCCCCCCCCCCCCCCCCCCCCCCCCCCCCCCCCCCCCCCCCCCCCCCCCCCCCCCCCCCCCCCCCCCCCCCCCCCCCCCCCCCCCCCCCCCCCCCCCCCCCCCCCCCCCCCCCCCCCCCCCCCCCCCCCCCCCCCCCCCCCCCCCCCCCCCCCCCCCCCCCCCCCCCCCCCCCCCCCCCCCCCCCCCCCCCCCCCCCCCCCCCCCCCCCCCCCCCCCCCCCCCCCCCCCCCCCCCCCCCCCCCCCCCCCCCCCCCCCCCCCCCCCCCCCCCCCCCCCCCCCCCCCC
Organism: Natrix helvetica helvetica; assembly: GCA_029890345.1. Taxonomy (NCBI): domain Eukaryota; kingdom Metazoa; phylum Chordata; class Lepidosauria; order Squamata; family Natricidae; genus Natrix; species Natrix helvetica. Next base: position 12,945,589 of record JAKRSI010000052.1, read on the forward strand.
CCCCCCCCCCCCCCCCCCCCCCCCCCCCCCCCCCCCCCCCCCCCCCCCCCCCCCCCCCCCCCCCCCCCCCCCCCCCCCCCCCCCCCCCCCCCCCCCCCCCCCCCCCCCCCCCCCCCCCCCCCCCCCCCCCCCCCCCCCCCCCCCCCCCCCCCCCCCCCCCCCCCCCCCCCCCCCCCCCCCCCCCCCCCCCCCCCCCCCCCCCCCCCCCCCCCCCCCCCCCCCCCCCCCCCCCCCCCCCCCCCCCCCCCCCCCCCCCCCCCCCCCCCCCCCCCCCCCCCCCCCCCCCCCCCCCCCCCCCCCCCCCCCCCCCCCCCCCCCCCCCCCCCCCCCCCCCCCCCCCCCCCCCCCCCCCCCCCCCCCCCCCCCCCCCCCCCCCCCCCCCCCCCCCCCCCCCCCCCCCCCCCCCCCCCCCCCCCCCCCCCCCCCCCCCCCCCCCCCCCCCCCCCCCCCCCCCCCCCCCCCCCCCCCCCCCCCCCCCCCCCCCCCCCCCCCCCCCCCCCCCCCCCCCCCCCCCCCCCCCCCCCCCCCCCCCCCCCCCCCCCCCCCCCCCCCCCCCCCCCCCCCCCCCCCCCCCCCCCCCCCCCCCCCCCCCCCCCCCCCCCCCCCCCCCCCCCCCCCCCCCCCCCCCCCCCCCCCCCCCCCCCCCCCCCCCCCCCCCCCCCCCCCCCCCCCCCCCCCCCCCCCCCCCCCCCCCCCCCCCCCCCCCCCCCCCCCCCCCCCCCCCCCCCCCCCCCCCCCCCCCCCCCCCCCCCCCCCCCCCCCCCCCCCCCCCCCCCCCCCCCCCCCCCCCCCCCCCCCCCCCCCCCCCCCCCCCCCCCCCCCCCCCCCCCCCCCCCCCCCCCCCCCCCCCCCCCCCCCCCCCCCCCCCCCCCCCCCCCCCCCCCCCCCCCCCCCCCCCCCCCCCCCCCCCCCCCCCCCCCCCCCCCCCCCCCCCCCCCCCCCCCCCCCCCCCCCCCCCCCCCCCCCCCCCCCCCCCCCCCCCCCCCCCCCCCCCCCCCCCCCCCCCCCCCCCCCCCCCCCCCCCCCCCCCCCCCCCCCCCCCCCCCCCCCCCCCCCCCCCCCCCCCCCCCCCCCCCCCCCCCCCCCCCCCCCCCCCCCCCCCCCCCCCCCCCCCCCCCCCCCCCCCCCCCCCCCCCCCCCCCCCCCCCCCCCCCCCCCCCCCCCCCCCCCCCCCCCCCCCCCCCCCCCCCCCCCCCCCCCCCCCCCCCCCCCCCCCCCCCCCCCCCCCCCCCCCCCCCCCCCCCCCCCCCCCCCCCCCCCCCCCCCCCCCCCCCCCCCCCCCCCCCCCCCCCCCCCCCCCCCCCCCCCCCCCCCCCCCCCCCCCCCCCCCCCCCCCCCCCCCCCCCCCCCCCCCCCCCCCCCCCCCCCCCCCCCCCCCCCCCCCCCCCCCCCCCCCCCCCCCCCCCCCCCCCCCCCCCCCCCCCCCCCCCCCCCCCCCCCCCCCCCCCCCCCCCCCCCCCCCCCCCCCCCCCCCCCCCCCCCCCCCCCCCCCCCCCCCCCCCCCCCCCCCCCCCCCCCCCCCCCCCCCCCCCCCCCCCCCCCCCCCCCCCCCCCCCCCCCCCCCCCCCCCCCCCCCCCCCCCCCCCCCCCCCCCCCCCCCCCCCCCCCCCCCCCCCCCCCCCCCCCCCCCCCCCCCCCCCCCCCCCCCCCCCCCCCCCCCCCCCCCCCCCCCCCCCCCCCCCCCCCCCCCCCCCCCCCCCCCCCCCCCCCCCCCCCCCCCCCCCCCCCCCCCCCCCCCCCCCCCCCCCCCCCCCCCCCCCCCCCCCCCCCCCCCCCCCCCCCCCCCCCCCCCCCCCCCCCCCCCCCCCCCCCCCCCCCCCCCCCCCCCCCCCCCCCCCCCCCCCCCCCCCCCCCCCCCCCCCCCCCCCCCCCCCCCCCCCCCCCCCCCCCCCCCCCCCCCCCCCCCCCCCCCCCCCCCCCCCCCCCCCCCCCCCCCCCCCCCCCCCCCCCCCCCCCCCCCCCCCCCCCCCCCCCCCCCCCCCCCCCCCCCCCCCCCCCCCCCCCCCCCCCCCCCCCCCCCCCCCCCCCCCCCCCCCCCCCCCCCCCCCCCCCCCCCCCCCCCCCCCCCCCCCCCCCCCCCCCCCCCCCCCCCCCCCCCCCCCCCCCCCCCCCCCCCCCCCCCCCCCCCCCCCCCCCCCCCCCCCCCCCCCCCCCCCCCCCCCCCCCCCCCCCCCCCCCCCCCCCCCCCCCCCCCCCCCCCCCCCCCCCCCCCCCCCCCCCCCCCCCCCCCCCCCCCCCCCCCCCCCCCCCCCCCCCCCCCCCCCCCCCCCCCCCCCCCCCCCCCCCCCCCCCCCCCCCCCCCCCCCCCCCCCCCCCCCCCCCCCCCCCCCCCCCCCCCCCCCCCCCCCCCCCCCCCCCCCCCCCCCCCCCCCCCCCCCCCCCCCCCCCCCCCCCCCCCCCCCCCCCCCCCCCCCCCCCCCCCCCCCCCCCCCCCCCCCCCCCCCCCCCCCCCCCCCCCCCCCCCCCCCCCCCCCCCCCCCCCCCCCCCCCCCCCCCCCCCCCCCCCCCCCCCCCCCCCCCCCCCCCCCCCCCCCCCCCCCCCCCCCCCCCCCCCCCCCCCCCCCCCCCCCCCCCCCCCCCCCCCCCCCCCCCCCCCCCCCCCCCCCCCCCCCCCCCCCCCCCCCCCCCCCCCCCCCCCCCCCCCCCCCCCCCCCCCCCCCCCCCCCCCCCCCCCCCCCCCCCCCCCCCCCCCCCCCCCCCCCCCCCCCCCCCCCCCCCCCCCCCCCCCCCCCCCCCCCCCCCCCCCCCCCCCCCCCCCCCCCCCCCCCCCCCCCCCCCCCCCCCCCCCCCCCCCCCCCCCCCCCCCCCCCCCCCCCCCCCCCCCCCCCCCCCCCCCCCCCCCCCCCCCCCCCCCCCCCCCCCCCCCCCCCCCCCCCCCCCCCCCCCCCCCCCCCCCCCCCCCCCCCCCCCCCCCCCCCCCCCCCCCCCCCCCCCCCCCCCCCCCCCCCCCCCCCCCCCCCCCCCCCCCCCCCCCCCCCCCCCCCCCCCCCCCCCCCCCCCCCCCCCCCCCCCCCCCCCCCCCCCCCCCCCCCCCCCCCCCCCCCCCCCCCCCCCCCCCCCCCCCCCCCCCCCCCCCCCCCCCCCCCCCCCCCCCCCCCCCCCCCCCCCCCCCCCCCCCCCCCCCCCCCCCCCCCCCCCCCCCCCCCCCCCCCCCCCCCCCCCCCCCCCCCCCCCCCCCCCCCCCCCCCCCCCCCCCCCCCCCCCCCCCCCCCCCCCCCCCCCCCCCCCCCCCCCCCCCCCCCCCCCCCCCCCCCCCCCCCCCCCCCCCCCCCCCCCCCCCCCCCCCCCCCCCCCCCCCCCCCCCCCCCCCCCCCCCCCCCCCCCCCCCCCCCCCCCCCCCCCCCCCCCCCCCCCCCCCCCCCCCCCCCCCCCCCCCCCCCCCCCCCCCCCCCCCCCCCCCCCCCCCCCCCCCCCCCCCCCCCCCCCCCCCCCCCCCCCCCCCCCCCCCCCCCCCCCCCCCCCCCCCCCCCCCCCCCCCCCCCCCCCCCCCCCCCCCCCCCCCCCCCCCCCCCCCCCCCCCCCCCCCCCCCCCCCCCCCCCCCCCCCCCCCCCCCCCCCCCCCCCCCCCCCCCCCCCCCCCCCCCCCCCCCCCCCCCCCCCCCCCCCCCCCCCCCCCCCCCCCCCCCCCCCCCCCCCCCCCCCCCCCCCCCCCCCCCCCCCCCCCCCCCCCCCCCCCCCCCCCCCCCCCCCCCCCCCCCCCCCCCCCCCCCCCCCCCCCCCCCCCCCCCCCCCCCCCCCCCCCCCCCCCCCCCCCCCCCCCCCCCCCCCCCCCCCCCCCCCCCCCCCCCCCCCCCCCCCCCCCCCCCCCCCCCCCCCCCCCCCCCCCCCCCCCCCCCCCCCCCCCCCCCCCCCCCCCCCCCCCCCCCCCCCCCCCCCCCCCCCCCCCCCCCCCCCCCCCCCCCCCCCCCCCCCCCCCCCCCCCCCCCCCCCCCCCCCCCCCCCCCCCCCCCCCCCCCCCCCCCCCCCCCCCCCCCCCCCCCCCCCCCCCCCCCCCCCCCCCCCCCCCCCCCCCCCCCCCCCCCCCCCCCCCCCCCCCCCCCCCCCCCCCCCCCCCCCCCCCCCCCCCCCCCCCCCCCCCCCCCCCCCCCCCCCCCCCCCCCCCCCCCCCCCCCCCCCCCCCCCCCCCCCCCCCCCCCCCCCCCCCCCCCCCCCCCCCCCCCCACCCCCCCCCCCCCCCCCCCCCCCCCCCCCCCCCCCCCCCCCCCCCCCCCCCCCCCCCCCCCCCCCCCCCCCCCCCCCCCCCCCCCCCCCCCCCCCCCCCCCCCCCCCCCCCCCCCCCCCCCCCCCCCCCCCCCCCCCCCCCCCCCCCCCCCCCCCCCCCCCCCCCCCCCCCCCCCCCCCCCCCCCCCCCCCCCCCCCCCCCCCCCCCCCCCCCCCCCCCCCCCCCCCCCCCCCCCCCCCCCCCCCCCCCCCCCCCCCCCCCCCCCCCCCCCCCCCCCCCCCCCCCCCCCCCCCCCCCCCCCCCCCCCCCCCCCCCCCCCCCCCCCCCCCCCCCCCCCCCCCCCCCCCCCCCCCCCCCCCCCCCCCCCCCCCCCCCCCCCCCCCCCCCCCCCCCCCCCCCCCCCCCCCCCCCCCCCCCCCCCCCCCCCCCCCCCCCCCCCCCCCCCCCCCCCCCCCCCCCCCCCCCCCCCCCCCCCCCCCCCCCCCCCCCCCCCCCCCCCCCCCCCCCCCCCCCCCCCCCCCCCCCCCCCCCCCCCCCCCCCCCCCCCCCCCCCCCCCCCCCCCCCCCCCCCCCCCCCCCCCCCCCCCCCCCCCCCCCCCCCCCCCCCCCCCCCCCCCCCCCCCCCCCCCCCCCCCCCCCCCCCCCCCCCCCCCCCCCCCCCCCCCCCCCCCCCCCCCCCCCCCCCCCCCCCCCCCCCCCCCCCCCCCCCCCCCCCCCCCCCCCCCCCCCCCCCCCCCCCCCCCCCCCCCCCCCCCCCCCCCCCCCCCCCCCCCCCCCCCCCCCCCCCCCCCCCCCCCACCGCCCCCCCCCCCCCCCCCCCCCCCCCCCCCCCCCCCCCCCCCCCCCCCCCCCCCCCCCCCCCCCCCCCCCCCCCCCCCCCCCCCCCCCCCCCCCCCCCCCCCCCCCCCCCC